>CATIVE010000300.1:0-39604 GCA_949628195.1 Phasia obesa | reverse complement strand
AAGAAAATAAGCAAAATCTGTGATCACTATTATTTTTGACCAAAAATCCATTTTTTATATGAAAATTCCAAAAAATCTTAAACCTCCATAACTCCGTTAACAAAGCGTTTTTTAAGAAAATAAGCAAAATCCGTGATCACTTATCTTTTTTACCAAAAATCCATTGTTTTATATGAAAATTCCAAAAAATCTTTAAACCTCCATAACTCCGTTAATAATGCGTTTTTTAAGAAAATAAGCAAAATCTGTGATCACTTATCTTTTTGACCAAAAATCCATTTTTTATATGAAAATTCCAAAAAAACTTTAAACCTCCATAACTCCGTTAATAATGAGTTTTTTAAGAAAATAAGCAAAATCTGTGATCACTTATCTTTTTACCAAAAATCCATTTTTTTATATGAAAATTCCAAAAAATCTTTAAACCTCCATAACTCCGTTAATAATGAGTTTTTTAAGAAAATAAGCAAAATCTGTGATCACTTATCTTTTTACCAAAAATCCATTGTTTTATATGAAAATTCCAAAAAATCTTTAAACCTCCATAACTCCGTTAATAATGCGTTTTTTAAGAAAAATCCATTTTTTTATATGAAAATTCCAAAAAATCTTTAAGCCTCCATAACTCCGTTAATAATGCGTTTTTTAAGAAAATAAGCAAAATCTGTGATCACTTATATTTTTGACCAAAAATCCATTTTTTTATTTGAAAATTCCAAAAAATCTTGTAACCTCCATAACTCCGTTAATAATGCGTTTTTAAAGAAAATAAGCAAAATCTGTGATCACTTATATTTTTACCAAAAAATCCATTTTTTTATATGAAAATTCCAAAAAATCTTTAAACCTCCATAACTCCGTTAATAATGAGTTTTTTAAGAAAATAAGCAAAATCTGTGATCACTTATCTTTTTACCAAAAATCCATTGTTTTATATGAAAATTCCAACAAATCTTTAAACCTCCATAACTCCGTTAATAATGCGTTTTTAAAGAAAATAAGCAAAATCTGTGATCACTTATATTTTTGACCAAAAATCCATTTTTTATATGAAAATTTCAAAAAATCTTTAAGCCTCCATAACTCCGTTAATAATGCATTTTTTTAAGAAAATAAGCAAAATCTGTGATCACTTATATTTCTGACCAAAAATCCATTTTTTATATGAAAATTCCAAAATATCTTTTAAACCTCCATAACTCCGTTAATAATGCGTTTATTAAGAAAATAAGCAAAATCTGTCATCACTTATATTTTTACCAAAAATCCATTTTTTTATATGAAAATTTCAAAAAATCTTTAAACCTCCATAACCAAAAATCCATTTTTTTATATGAAAATTCCAAACGATCTTTAAACCTGCATAACTCCGTTAATAATGCGTTTTTTAAGAAAATAAGCAAAATCTGTCATCACTTATATTTTCGACCAAAAATCCATTTTTTATATGAAAATTCCAAAAAATCTTTAAACCACCATAACTCCGTTAATAAAGCGTTTTTTAAGAAAATAAGCAAAATCCGTGATCACTTATCTTTTTACCAAAAATCCATTGTTTTATATGAAAATTCCAAAAAATCTTTAAACCTCCATAACTCCGTTAATAAAGCGTTTTTAAAGAAAATAAGGAAAACCTGTGATCACTATTATTTTTGACCAAAAGTCCATTTTTTTATATGAAAATTCCAAAAAATCTTTAAACCTCCATACCTCCGTTAATAGTGCGTTTTTTAAGAAAATAAGCAAAATCTGAGATCCTTTATATTTTTGACCAAAAATCCATTTTTTATATGAAAATTCCAAAAAATCTTTAAATCTCCATAACTCCGTTAATAAAGCGTTTTTTAAGAAAATAAGCAAAATCTGTGATCACTTATATTTTTACCAAAAATCCATTTTTTTATATGAAAATTTCAAAAAATCTTTAAACCTCCATAACCAAAAATCCATTTTTTTTATATAAAAATTCTAAACGATCTTTAAAACATCCATAACTCCGTTAATAATGAGTTTTTTTAAGAAAATAAGCAAAATCTGTCATCACTTATATTTTTGACCAAAAATCCATTTTTTTATATGAAAATTCCAAAAAATCTTTAATTAATGCGTTTTTTTCAGAAATAATGAGTTTTTTTCAGAAAATAAGCAAAATCTGTGATCACTTATATTTTTGACCAAAAATCCATTTTTTTATATGAAAATTCCAAAAAATCTTTAAACCTCCATAACCAAAAATCCATTTTTTTATATGAAAATTCCAAAAAATCTTTAAACCTCCATAACTCCGTTAATAATGCGTTTTTTAAGAAAATAAGCAAAATCTGTGATCACTTATCTTTCTACCAAAAATCCATTGTTTTATATGAAAATTCCAAAAAATCTTTAAACCTCCATACCTCCGTTAATAGTGCGTTTTTTTAAGAAAATAAGCAAAATCTGAGATCCTTTATATTTTTTACCAAAAATCCATTTTTTTATATGAAAATTCCAAAAAATCTTTGAACCTCCATACCTCCGTTAATAGTGCGTTTTTTTAAGAAAATAAGCAAAATCTGAGATCCTTTATATTTTTGACCAAAAATCCATTTTTTTATATGAAAATTCCAAAAAATCTTTAAATCTCCATAACTCCGTTAATAAAGCGTTTTTAAAGAAAATAAGGAAAATCTGTGATCACTATTATTTTTGACCAAAAATCCATTTTTTTATATGAAAATTCCAAAAAATCTTTAAACCTCCATACCTCCGTTAATAGTGCGTTTTTTTAAGAAAATAAGCAAAATCTGAGATCCTTTATATTTTTGACCAAAAATCCATTTTTTTATATGAAAATTCCAAAAAATCTTCAAATCTCCATAACTCCATAACTCCGTTAATAAAGAGTTTTTTAAGAAAATAAGCAAAATCTGTGATCACTTATATTTTTACCAAAAATCCATTTTTTTATATGAAAATTTCAAAAAATCTTTAAACCTCCATAACCAAAAATCCATTTTTTATATGAAAATTCCAAAAAATCTTTAAGTCTCCATAACTCCGTTAATAATGCGTTTATTAAGAAAATAAGCAAAATCTGTGATCACTTATATTTTTGACCAAAAATCCATTTTTTATATGAAAATTCCAAAAAATCTTTAAACCTCCATAACTCCGTTAATAAAGCGTTTATTAAGAAAATAAGCAAAATCTGTGATCACTTATATTTTTGACCAAAAATGCATTCTTTATATGAAAATTCCAAAAAATCTTTAAACCTCCATAACTCCGTTAATAATGCGTTTTTAAAGAAAATAAGCAAAATCTGTGATCACTTATATTTTTGACCAAAAATCCATTTTTTTATATGAAAACTCCAAAAAATCTTTAAACCTCCATACCTCCGTTAATAGTGCGTTTTTTTAAGAAAATAAGCAAAATCTGTGATCACTTATATTTTTGACCAAAAATCCATTTTTTTATATGAAAATTCCAAAAAATCTTTAAACCTCCATACCTCCGTTAATAGTGCGTTTTTTTAAGAAAATAAGCAAAATCTGTGATCACTTATATTTTTGACCAAAAATCCATTTTTTTATATGAAAATTCCAAAAAATCTTTAAACCTCCATACCTCCGTTAATAGTGCGTTTTTTTAAGAAAATAAGCAAAATCTGTGATCACTTATATTTTTGACCAAAAATCCATTTTTTATATGAAAATTCCAAAAAATCTTTAAGTCTCCATAACTCCGTTAATAATGCGTTTTTTAAGAAAATAAGCAAAATCTGTGATCACTTATCTTTTTACCAAAAATCCATTTTTTTATATGAAAATTTCAAAAAATCTTTAAACCTCCATAACTCCGTTAATAATGCGTTTATTAAGAAAATAAGCAAAATCTGTGATCACTTATATTTTTGACCAAAAATCCATTTTTTATATGAAAATTCCAAAAAATCTTTAAACCTCCATAACTCCGTTAATAATGCGTTTATTAAGAAAATAAGCAAAATCTGTGATCACTTATATTTTTGACCAAAAATGCATTCTTTATATGAAAATTCCAAAAAATCTTTAAACCTCCATAACTCCGTTAATAATGCGTTTTTAAAGAAAATAAGCAAAATCTGTGATCACTTATATTTTTGACCAAAAATCCATTTTTTTATATGAAAATTCCAAAAAATCTTTAAACCTCCATACCTCCGTTAATACTGCGTTTTTTTAAGAAAATAAGCAAAATCTGTGATCACTTATATTTTTGACCAAAAATCCATTTTTTTATATGAAAATTCCAAAAAATCTTTAAACCTCCATACCTCCGTTAATAGTGCGTTTTTTTAAGAAAATAAGCAAAATCTGAGATCCTTTATATTTTTTACCAAAAATCCATTTTTTTATATGAAAATTCCAAAAAATCTTTAAACCTCCATACCTCCGTTAATAGTGCGTTTTTTTAAGAAAATAAGCAAAATCTGAGATCCTTTATATTTTTGACCAAAAATCCATTTTTTTATATGAAGATTCCAAAAAATCTTTAAATCTCCATAACTCCGTTAATAAAGCGTTTTTAAAGAAAATAAGGAAAATCTGTGATCACTATTATTTTTGACCAAAAATCCATTTTTTTATATAAAAATTCCAAAAAATCTGTAAACCTCCATACCTCCGTTAATAGTGCGTTTTTTTAAGAAAATAAGCAAAATCTGAGATCCTTTATATTTTTGACCAAAAATCCATTTTTTTATATGAAAATTCCAAAAAATCTTCAAATCTCCATAACTCCATAACTCCGTTAATAAAGAGTTTTTTAAGAAAATAAGCAAAATCTGTGATCACTTATATTTTTACCAAAAATCCATTTTTTTATATGAAAATTTCAAAAAATCTTTAAAACTCCATAACCAAAAATCCATTTTTTATATGAAAATTCCAAAAAATCTTTAAACCTCCATACCTCCGTTAATAGTGCGTTTTTTTAAGAAAATAAGCAAAATCTGTGATCACTTATATTTTTGACCAAAAATCCATTTTTTTATATGAAAATTCCAAAATATCTTTAAGTCTCCATAACTCCGTTAATAATGCGTTTATTAAGAAAATAAGCAAAATCTGTGATCACTTATATTTTTGACCAAAAATCCATTTTTTATATGAAAATTCCAAAAAATCTTTAAACCTCCATAACTCCGTTAATAAAGCGTTTATTAAGAAAATAAGCAAAATCTGTGATCACTTATATTTTTGACCAAAAATGCATTCTTTATATGAAAATTCCAAAAAATCTTTAAACCTCCATAACTCCGTTAATAATGCGTTTTTAAAGAAAATAAGCAAAATCTGTGATCACTTATATTTTTGACCAAAAATCCATTTTTTTATATGAAAATTCCAAAAAATCTTTAAACCTCCATACCTCCGTTAATAGTGCGTTTTTTTAAGAAAATAAGCAAAATCTGTGATCACTTATATTTTTGACCAAAAATCCATTTTTTTATATGAAAATTCCAAAAAATCTTTAAGTCTCCATAACTCCGTTAATAATGCGTTTATTAAGAAAATAAGCAAAATCTGTGATCACTTATATTTTTGACCAAAAATCCATTTTTTATATGAAAATTCCAAAAAATCTTTAAACCTCCATAACTCCGTTAATAAAGCGTTTATTAAGAAAATAAGCAAAATCTGTGATCACTTATATTTTTGACCAAAAATGCATTCTTTATATGAAAATTCCAAAAAATCTTTAAACCTCCATAACTCCGTTAATAATGCGTTTTTAAAGAAAATAAGCAAAATCTGTGATCACTTATCTTTTTACCAAAAATCCATTGTTTTATATGAAAATTCCAAAAAATCTTTAAATCTCCATAACTCCGTTAATAATGCGTTTTTTAAGAAAATAAGCAAAATCTGTCATCACTTATATTTTCGACCAAAAATCCATTTTTTATATGAAAATTCCAAAAAATCTGTAAACCTCCATAACTCCGTTAATAAAGCGTTTTTTAAGAAAATAAGCAAAATCCGTGATCACTTATCTTTTTACCAAAAATCCATTGTTTTATATGAAAATTCCAAAAAATATTTAAACCTCCATACCTCCGTTAATAGTGCGTTTTTTTAAGAAAATAAGCAAAATCTGAGATCCTTTATATTTTTTACCAAAAATCCATTTTTTTATATGAAAATTCCAAAAAATCTTTGAACCTCCATACCTCCGTTAATAGTGCGTTTTTTTAAGAAAATAAGCAAAATCTGAGATCCTTTATATTTTTGACCAAAAATCCATTTTTTTATATGAAAATTCCAAAAAATCTTTAAATCTCCATAACTCCGTTAATAAAGCGTTTTTAAAGAAAATAAGGAAAATCTGTGATCACTATTATTTTTGACCAAAAATCCATTTTTTTATATGAAAATTCCAAAAAATCTTTAAACCTCCATACCTCCGTTAATAGTGCGTTTTGTGATCACTTATATTTTTGACCAAAAATCCATTTTTTATATGAAAATTCCAAAAAATCTTTAAGTCTCCATAACTCCGTTAATAATGCGTTTTTTAAGAAAATAAGCAAAATCTGTGATCACTTATCTTTTTACCAAAAATCCATTTTTTTATATGAAAATTTCAAAAAATCTTTAAACCTCCATAACTCCGTTAATAATGCGTTTATTAAGAAAATAAGCAAAATCTGTGATCACTTATATTTTTGACCAAAAATCCATTTTTTATATGAAAATTCCAAAAAATCTTTAAACCTCCATAACTCCGTTAATAATGCGTTTATTAAGAAAATAAGCAAAATCTGTGATCACTTATATTTTTGACCAAAAATCCATTTTTTATATGAAAATTCCAAAAAATCTTTAAACCTCCATAACTCCGTTAATAATGCGTTTATTAAGAAAATAAGCAAAATCTGTGATCACTTATATTTTTGACCAAAAATGCATTCTTTATATGAAAATTCCAAAAAATCTTTAAACCTCCATAACTCCGTTAATAATGCGTTTATTAAGAAAATAAGCAAAATCTGTGATCACTTATATTTTTGACCAAAAATGCATTCTTTATATGAAAATTCCAAAAAATCTTTAAACCTCCATAACTCCGTTAATAATGCGTTTTTAAAGAAAATAAGCAAAATCTGTGATCACTTATATTTTTGACCAAAAATCCATTTTTTTATATGAAAATTCCAAAAAATCTTTAAACCTCCATACCTCCGTTAATACTGCGTTTTTTTAAGAAAATAAGCAAAATCTGTGATCACTTATATTTTTGACCAAAAATCCATTTTTTTATATGAAAATTCCAAAAAATCTTTAAACCTCCATACCTCCGTTAATACTGCGTTTTTTTAAGAAAATAAGCAAAATCTGTGATCACTTATATTTTTGACCAAAAATCCATTTTTTTATATGAAAATTCCAAAAAATCTTTAAACCTCCATACCTCCGTTAATAGTGCGTTTTTTTAAGAAAATAAGCAAAATCTGAGATCCTTTATATTTTTTACCAAAAATCCATTTTTTTATATGAAAATTTCAAAAAATCTTTAAACCTCCATAACTCCATAACTCCGTTAATAAAGAGTTTTTTAAGAAAATAAGCAAAATCTGTGATCACTTATATTTTTACCAAAAATCCATTTTTTTATATGATAATTTCAAAAAATCTTTAAACCTCCATACCTCCGTTAATACTGCGTTTTTTTAAGAAAATAAGCAAAATCTGTGATCACTTATATTTTTGACCAAAAATCCATTTTTTTATATGAAAATTCCAAAAAATCTTTAAACCTCCATAACTCCATAACTCCGTTAATAAAGCGTTTTTAAAGAAAATAAGGAAAATCTGTGATCACTATTATTTTTGACCAAAAATCCATTTTTTTATATAAAAATTCCAAAAAATCTTTAAACCTCCATACCTCCGTTAATAGTGCGTTTTTTTAAGAAAATAAGCAAAATCTGAGATCCTTTATATTTTTTACCAAAAATCCATTTTTTTATATGAAAATTTCAAAAAATCTTTAAACCTCCATAACTCCATAACTCCGTTAATAAAGAGTTTTTTAAGAAAATAAGCAAAATCTGTGATCACTTATATTTTTACCAAAAATCCATTTTTTTATATGATAATTTCAAAAAATCTTTAAACCTCCATACCTCCGTTAATACTGCGTTTTTTTAAGAAAATAAGCAAAATCTGTGATCACTTATATTTTTGACCAAAAATCCATTTTTTTATATGAAAATTCCAAAAAATCTTTAAACCTCCATACCTCCGTTAATACTGCGTTTTTTTAAGAAAATAAGCAAAATCTGTGATCACTTATATTTTTGACCAAAAATCCATTTTTTTATATGAAAATTCCAAAAAATCTTTAAACCTCCATACCTCCGTTAATACTGCGTTTTTTTAAGAAAATAAGCAAAATCTGTGATCACTTATATTTTTGACCAAAAATCCATTTTTTTATATGAAAATTCCAAAAAATCTTTAAACCTCCATACCTCCGTTAATAGTGCGTTTTTTTAAGAAAATAAGCAAAATCTGAGATCCTTTATATTTTTTACCAAAAATCCATTTTTTTATATGAAAATTTCAAAAAATCTTTAAACCTCCATAACTCCGTTAATAAAGAGTTTTTTAAGAAAATAAGCAAAATCTGTGATCACTTATATTTTTACCAAAAATCCATTTTTTTATATGATAATTTCAAAAAATCTTTAAACCTCCATACCTCCGTTAATACTGCGTTTTTTTAAGAAAATAAGCAAAATCTGTGATCACTTATATTTTTGACCAAAAATCCATTTTTTTATATGAAAATTCCAAAAAATCTTTAAACCTCCATACCTCCGTTAATAGTGCGTTTTTTTAAGAAAATAAGCAAAATCTGAGATCCTTTATATTTTTTACCAAAAATCCATTTTTTTATATGAAAATTTCAAAAAATCTTTAAATCTCCATAACTCCATAACTCCGTTAATAAAGCGTTTTTAAAGAAAATAAGGAAAATCTGTGATCACTATTATTTTTGACCAAAAATCCATTTTTTTATATAAAAATTCCAAAAAATCTTTAAACCTCCATACCTCCGTTAATAGTGCGTTTTTTTAAGAAAATAAGCAAAATCTGAGATCCTTTATATTTTTTACCAAAAATCCATTTTTTTATATGAAAATTTCAAAAAATCTTTAAACCTCCATAACTCCATAACTCCGTTAATAAAGAGTTTTTTAAGAAAATAAGCAAAATCTGTGATCACTTATATTTTTACCAAAAATCCATTTTTTTATATGATAATTTCAAAAAATCTTTAAACCTCCATACCTCCGTTAATACTGCGTTTTTTTAAGAAAATAAGCAAAATCTGTGATCACTTATATTTTTGACCAAAAATCCATTTTTTTATATGAAAATTCCAAAAAATCTTTAAACCTCCATACCTCCGTTAATACTGCGTTTTTTTAAGAAAATAAGCAAAATCTGTGATCACTTATATTTTTGACCAAAAATTATTAAAACACGGCACGTTGTATCAATTCAAGTAGCTTTAATAAAAAAAACAGTATTAAATATAAAGAAAGAAAACTGAAAAGGAATGTAATAAAGAGAACAATGCAAAAACAAAAGATCATAATGACAGTTGATTATGATATGTAAGATGTACTAAAACACAAGGTTGTAGTTGATCTGCATCGTTGCTCCAACACCTCCCCTCGAGGCAGAGATACTACAAGGATTACTGCTCACGAGAAATAAGTCCTAGTTTGCTTGAACAGGAGTGGTGTTTGATTTTGCCGAGTGGTTTCGTTAGCATATCAGCTGGCATGTTCTCTGTTGATAAATATTCAATGACGACATCATGATTGCTTATACATTCACGTACGAAGTGGTGACGGATATCTATATGCTTCGTGCGCGAGTTGTAGCCAAGAGCATTTATTAGCTTTTGTGCACTTTGGCTATCGTTGAATAGTGTGATATCTTTGCAAATTACGCCGATGTCATTTAAAATGCTTTTGATGTAGAGAGCTTCTTTTGTTGCTTCAGCTATAGCAATATATTCTGCTTCTGTGCTCGATAAAGAAACTGTACGCTGTTTTCGTGCCTCCCAGCTTATGGCGGCTCCACCCAAAATGAATGCATACCCAGAGTAGGATTTACGATCGGTTAAGTTTGCTCCCCAATCTGCATCTACTACGCCATACAGTGACGTGTTGGTTTTGACATATTGTAACCCATAGTTGATAGTTCCTCGTATGTAGCGTAAAATTCGTTTGGTAGATTTCCAGTGTTCTTCATTGTAATTAGAATTGAATTGACTCATGAAATTAACAGCATAGGCGATGGCTGGACGCGTTGTCACTGCTAGGTACATTAAGGCTCCTATTAATCGTTGATATGGGTACTTTGACATCTCTTGTTCATCTTTTACTAAAGGGCACATCAATTTACAATTTGTCTCCATAGGAGTCGATGCTGGTTTGCATTCTCCCATGCCGAAACGCTCCAAGATAGTTTGGGCGTAATTACGCTGTGATAACAAAACTTGACTTGATTTTAAATCTTGATAAAAATCAATTCCTAGACAACGCTTAACTGGACCAATATCTTTCATATCGAATGATTGTGATAGTGACCCTTTGATGAAGTCCAACCATTTTGGTTCATTTGAGGCCAGTAAAAGGTCATCTACATAAATTAAAAGTAACAGCATTTTATCACCATCTCTTTTTGAAAATAAGCATGGATCCTTTTTAGCTGGTTTCAAACCCAATTCTTGTAATTTAGTGGTTAATTTATAATACCACATAAGGCCAGATTGGCGCAGACCATACAAAGCCTTCTTTAACAGACAGACGGGCTTTGTAATATTAGATAATGCTTGGAGCCAGCTATCACCTGTCTTTTCGACATCTTGGCTGTGTTTTATGATCTTATTAGTTCCCATGGGCTTACCTGATTTTAATTTTTTCAATATCGGCTCTAATTGGTCAGGAACTTCAATGTAAACGGTTTCTTTAAGTTCACCATTTAGGTATGCCGTAATAACATCCATTTGAAAAATCTCCAGCTTAAATTCTGCAGCCAATGCGGTTAAAAGTCTTATAGATGAAGAACGGGCTACGGGAGAATAAGTTTCGTGAAAATCTTCGCCTGGGCGTTGAGCGTAACCCTTGGCTACAAGACGAGCCTTTTTTCTACCATCGTCTTTTGTACGAAACACCAACCGACTGTCTATGATTTTTCTGTGATCAGGCCGCTCGACGATTTCCCATGTGTTGTTGCGCATTTGGGCCAAATATTCATCTTCAATTGCTGCAGTCCAATCTGTTGCGTTGGGCGTTTCCATTGCCTGGTTAAACGTCACAGGATCAGCTACCATTGACAAATATGCTAATTGGCATTCTTCAAATTCGTCTTCTTCAGACTGAGGTAATGGTTCACAATCGTCATCAGATGATTCACTTTCGTTTTCTTTTGTTGTCTGAAACAACTTTTTGGGTCTTCCACGCGTTCCTAACTTTCGGAGTTTTGGACGTCCTCTTCCACGTTTTTCATTTTTGACATCATTGTTAGGTGGTTCTGTATATTCTTGTGTATGAGTTTGACCGATTTCCACGGAATTTGGGTTACACTGTATTTCAATGTTATCATCATTGTTTTCGATTTCACAAAAGTCTTCATATTTATCTTTAAACCCGTTTTCATTAATAAATTTTACATCGCGGCTAATTATTACGTCTCTCTTTTTCTGAGACCACATACGATATGCTTTTGATTCGGATGAGTAACCGACGAAAATACACTGTTCAGAGCGAGAGTCAAATTTGCCTTTAGTAGGATTTTTATTTAATACGTAACCTTTACAACCGAAAATTTTCATGTGCACTACTGTAGGCTTTTTATTTGTCCAAAGTTTGTATGGAATTTCTCCGTTTGTTTTTGTAACACAACGATTTCGAATATAACACGCGGTATTAATAGCTTCTGCCCAGAACGATGGCGGTGAGTTGGCATGTTTCATCATGCATCGCGACATTTCAACGAGAGTTCTATTTTTACGTTCCGCCGTACCGTTTTGTTGTGGTGTGTGTGGTGTGGACAAACGACGACTTATGCCATGTTTTTTAAGATACAAATCAAATTCCCGATTACAATATTCGCGACCATTATCTGTTTGGAGAGCTTTTATTTTTCTACCCGTGAACGTCTCTGCCGTAGCTTTGTACCTTTGAAATGCATCAAATACGTCTGACTTTTGTTTTATAAAGTAGACCTCACACCAGCGAGATTTATCATCAATGAAAGTGACAAAGTATTTTGCACCTGAATTAGAACCACATCGCATCGGTCCACATACATCGCTGTGTACAATTTCCAGCAACTCCTGAGATCTTTCGATTCTACTTTTTGGAAAACTACTACGAGTTTGTTTTTGGGTTATACAAACTTCGCAAGTGGACAATTTAAGATCTTGTTTAAAATCTAAACCATAAATTTCATTATTTTTTGCCATATCTTTCAAGTCTCTCTCATTTAAATGGCCCATTTTATAATGCCATAAATCAAGTTCATTTTTAACTTCAACGATATTCGCGGCACTTTCGGAATTTTGTATATAGTAAAGATTGCCTATTCTTTCCGCACGAAGGCACACGCTTTTATTTTGATCAGTTACCACTGCTTCATTTTTTCGAAAAATTACATCATATCCACCGTCTGTAATCTTTGATACAGATAACAAGTTTGTTCGTAGGTCGGATACATATAAAACATCTTTTAATTGTAAATTACTATCACGACCATGATCATTTATTGAAATTTTAATATTACCGATACCACTTATTTTTGTACAATTATCATTTGCTAAATTAAGAGTTTGTTTTATTGTTGACATTTCTTGGAAATTATTAATATCTGCACTCATATGCGAAGTACATCCACTATCCAAACACCACTTTTTATTACCGGTCGGACACAAAAACACTGATTCTGTTGCTGTAAAGCAAATGTTTGTTTTGTTATTGTTTTCTTCTGCTTTTTGGGCACTTTGATTGTTTTTAGTTTTTGTTTTACAGTCTCTCGCAAAATGTCCGAGTTTACCACATTTGAAACAGGCACCGGTTTGTTTCGTTTTCATTTGTCTCGGTTTTTGTTGCGCTCTCTTCGCATATAATGCATTTAACTCACTTTTATCTTCTTTTGATTTTCGAGACTCGTATTCTTCTAGAATTTTCACACGAATAATTTCTGGTTTTGGCAATTCATCACGTGTTTCCAACGCACACCGAAAAGTCTCGAACGAATCAGGGAGACTATAAAGAAGCAAAATTGCTAGAAGCTCGTCACCAATTGAAACACCAATTTCTTTTAGTTTTGCCACTGCATCAAAAAAATCATTTAAATGTTCGCGAACTTTATCATTTTCACGCATACGCGATAGAGCAACTCTTTTCAGTAATGTTGCCTTACGCGCAGGGCCTTTTGATTGATATGTCGCCTCTAACCTCAACCACACTTGTCTTGCCGTAGTACACTCTGTAATTAAGCCCAACTCCTGGGGACTCATTGCGAGCATTATGTCTGCAGCAGCCTTTTGATCTTGTGTTTTCCACACTGCAGCTGTGGCCTCATCTGCCGGACACTTGATACTGTTGTCAACGTATGACCACAAATCATTTTTTATCAAAATTGCACGCATTTGCATTTTCCAGGTGTCATAATTATCCGCGTTTAGCGGCTCTATACGCAGCACACCTGCCATTATTAGTTCTTTTTAAATAAAACTTTTAGTTTAATAACACTTCAGAGTTTTTTCACTCAAAGGTAGGTTTTACTTTTTCTTTTGGCCAAACTGGGCCCATAACCTATTAAAACACGGCACGTTGTATCAATTCAAGTAGCTTTAATAAAAAAAACAGTATTAAATATAAAGAAAGAAAACTGAAAAGGAATGTAATAAAGAGAACAATGCAAAAACAAAAGATCATAATGACAGTTGATTATGATATGTAAGATGTACTAAAACACAAGGTTGTAGTTGATCTGCATCGTTGCTCCAACACCTCCCCTCGAGGCAGAGATACTACAAGGATTACTGCTCACGAGAAATAAGTCCTAGTTTGCTTGAACAGGAGTGGTGTTTGATTTTGCCGAGTGGTTTCGTTAGCATATCAGCTGGCATGTTCTCTGTTGATAAATATTCAATGACGACATCATGATTGCTTATACATTCACGTACGAAGTGGTGACGGATATCTATATGCTTCGTGCGCGAGTTGTAGCCAAGAGCATTTATTAGCTTTTGTGCACTTTGGCTATCGTTGAATAGTGTGATATCTTTGCAAATTACGCCGATGTCATTTAAAATGCTTTTGATGTAGAGAGCTTCTTTTGTTGCTTCAGCTATAGCAATATATTCTGCTTCTGTGCTCGATAAAGAAACTGTACGCTGTTTTCGTGCCTCCCAGCTTATGGCGGCTCCACCCAAAATGAATGCATACCCAGAGTAGGATTTACGATCGGTTAAGTTTGCTCCCCAATCTGCATCTACTACGCCATACAGTGACGTGTTGGTTTTGACATATTGTAACCCATAGTTGATAGTTCCTCGTATGTAACGTAAAATTCGTTTGGTAGATTTCCAGTGTTCTTCATTGTAATTAGAATTGAATTGACTCATGAAATTAACAGCATAGGCGATGGCTGGACGCGTTGTCACTGCTAGGTACATTAAGGCTCCTATTAATCGTTGATATGGGTACTTTGACATCTCTTGTTCATCTTTTACTAAAGGGCACATCAATTTACAATTTGTCTCCATAGGAGTCGATGCTGGTTTGCATTCTCCCATGCCGAAACGCTCCAAGATAGTTTGGGCGTAATTACGCTGTGATAACAAAACTTGACTTGATTTTAAATCTTGATAAAAATCAATTCCTAGACAACGCTTAACTGGACCAATATCTTTCATATCGAATGATTGTGATAGTGACCCTTTGATGAAGTCCAACCATTTTGGTTCATTTGAGGCCAGTAAAAGGTCATCTACATAAATTAAAAGTAACAGCATTTTATCACCATCTCTTTTTGAAAATAAGCATGGATCCTTTTTAGCTGGTTTCAAACCCAATTCTTGTAATTTAGTGGTTAATTTATAATACCACATAAGGCCAGATTGGCGCAGACCATACAAAGCCTTCTTTAACAGACAGACGGGCTTTGTAATATTA
The DNA here is from genome assembly GCA_949628195.1 of Phasia obesa. NCBI lineage: Eukaryota > Metazoa > Arthropoda > Insecta > Diptera > Tachinidae > Phasia > Phasia obesa. The sequence continues at coordinate 24,372 of CATIVE010000300.1, read as the reverse complement.
GATAATGCTTGGAGCCAGCTATCACCTGTCTTTTCGACATCTTGGCTGTGTTTTATGATCTTATTAGTTCCCATGGGCTTACCTGATTTTAATTTTTTCAATATCGGCTCTAATTGGTCAGGAACTTCAATGTAAACGGTTTCTTTAAGTTCACCATTTAGGTATGCCGTAATAACATCCATTTGAAAAATCTCCAGCTTAAATTCTGCAGCCAATGCGGTTAAAAGTCTTATAGATGAAGAACGGGCTACGGGAGAATAAGTTTCGTGAAAATCTTCGCCTGGGCGTTGAGCGTAACCCTTGGCTACAAGACGAGCCTTTTTTCTACCATCGTCTTTTGTACGAAACACCAACCGACTGTCTATGATTTTTCTGTGATCAGGCCGCTCGACGATTTCCCATGTGTTGTTGCGCATTTGGGCCAAATATTCATCTTCAATTGCTGCAGTCCAATCTGTTGCGTTGGGCGTTTCCATTGCCTGGTTAAACGTCACAGGATCAGCTACCATTGACAAATATGCTAATTGGCATTCTTCAAATTCGTCTTCTTCAGACTGAGGTAATGGTTCACAATCGTCATCAGATGATTCACTTTCGTTTTCTTTTGTTGTCTGAAACAACTTTTTGGGTCTTCCACGCGTTCCTAACTTTCGGAGTTTTGGACGTCCTCTTCCACGTTTTTCATTTTTGACATCATTGTTAGGTGGTTCTGTATATTCTTGTGTATGAGTTTGACCGATTTCCACGGAATTTGGGTTACACTGTATTTCAATGTTATCATCATTGTTTTCGATTTCACAAAAGTCTTCATATTTATCTTTAAACCCGTTTTCATTAATAAATTTTACATCGCGGCTAATTATTACGTCTCTCTTTTTCTGAGACCACATACGATATGCTTTTGATTCGGATGAGTAACCGACGAAAATACACTGTTCAGAGCGAGAGTCAAATTTGCCTTTAGTAGGATTTTTATTTAATACGTAACCTTTACAACCGAAAATTTTCATGTGCACTACTGTAGGCTTTTTATTTGTCCAAAGTTTGTATGGAATTTCTCCGTTTGTTTTTGTAACACAACGATTTCGAATATAACACGCGGTATTAATAGCTTCTGCCCAGAACGATGGCGGTGAGTTGGCATGTTTCATCATGCATCGCGACATTTCAACGAGAGTTCTATTTTTACGTTCCGCCGTACCGTTTTGTTGTGGTGTGTGTGGTGTGGACAAACGACGACTTATGCCATGTTTTTTAAGATACAAATCAAATTCCCGATTACAATATTCGCGACCATTATCTGTTTGGAGAGCTTTTATTTTTCTACCCGTGAACGTCTCTGCCGTAGCTTTGTACCTTTGAAATGCATCAAATACGTCTGACTTTTGTTTTATAAAGTAGACCTCACACCAGCGAGATTTATCATCAATGAAAGTGACAAAGTATTTTGCACCTGAATTAGAACCACATCGCATCGGTCCACATACATCGCTGTGTACAATTTCCAGCAACTCCTGAGATCTTTCGATTCTACTTTTTGGAAAACTACTACGAGTTTGTTTTTGGGTTATACAAACTTCGCAAGTGGACAATTTAAGATCTTGTTTAAAATCTAAACCATAAATTTCATTATTTTTTGCCATATCTTTCAAGTCTCTCTCATTTAAATGGCCCATTTTATAATGCCATAAATCAAGTTCATTTTTAACTTCAACGATATTCGCGGCACTTTCGGAATTTTGTATATAGTAAAGATTGCCTATTCTTTCCGCACGAAGGCACACGCTTTTATTTTGATCAGTTACCACTGCTTCATTTTTTCGAAAAATTACATCATATCCACCGTCTGTAATCTTTGATACAGATAACAAGTTTGTTCGTAGGTCGGATACATATAAAACATCTTTTAATTGTAAATTACTATCACGACCATGATCATTTATTGAAATTTTAATATTACCGATACCACTTATTTTTGTACAATTATCATTTGCTAAATTAAGAGTTTGTTTTATTGTTGACATTTCTTGGAAATTATTAATATCTGCACTCATATGCGAAGTACATCCACTATCCAAACACCACTTTTTATTACCGGTCGGACACAAAAACACTGATTCTGTTGCTGTAAAGCAAATGTTTGTTTTGTTATTGTTTTCTTCTGCTTTTTGGGCACTTTGATTGTTTTTAGTTTTTGTTCTACAGTCTCTCGCAAAATGTCCGAGTTTACCACATTTGAAACAGGCACCGGTTTGTTTCGTTTTCATTTGTCTCGGTTTTTGTTGCGCTCTCTTCGCATATAATGCATTTAACTCACTTTTATCTTCTTTTGATTTTCGAGACTCGTATTCTTCTAGAATTTTCACACGAATAATTTCTGGTTTTGGCAATTCATCACGTGTTTCCAACGCACACCGAAAAGTCTCGAACGAATCAGGGAGACTATAAAGAAGCAAAATTGCTAGAAGCTCGTCACCAATTGAAACACCAATTTCTTTTAGTTTTGCCACTGCATCAAAAAAATCATTTAAATGTTCGCGAACTTTATCATTTTCACGCATACGCGATAGAGCAACTCTTTTCAGTAATGTTGCCTTACGCGCAGGGCCTTTTGATTGATATGTCGCCTCTAACCTCAACCACACTTGTCTTGCCGTAGTACACTCTGTAATTAAGCCCAACTCCTGGGGACTCATTGCGAGCATTATGTCTGCAGCAGCCTTTTGATCTTGTGTTTTCCACACTGCAGCTGTGGCCTCATCTGCCGGACACTTGATACTGTTGTCAACGTATGACCACAAATCATTTTTTATCAAAATTGCACGCATTTGCATTTTCCAGGTGTCATAATTATCCGCGTTTAGCGGCTCTATACGCAGCACACCTGCCATTATTAGTTCTTTTTAAATAAAACTTTTAGTTTAATAACACTTCAGAGTTTTTTCACTCAAAGGTAGGTTTTACTTTTTCTTTTGGCCAAACTGGGCCCATAACCTATTAAAACACGGCACGTTGTATCAATTCAAGTAGCTTTAATAAAAAAACAGTATTAAATATAAAGAAAGAAAACTGAAAAGGAATGTAATAAAGAGAACAATGCAAAAACAAAAGATCATAATGACAGTTGATTATGATATGTAAGATGTACTAAAACACAAGGTTGTAGTTGATCTGCATCGTTGCTCCAACAAAAATGCATTCTTTATATGAAAATTCCAAAAAATCTTTAAACCTCCATAACTCCGTTAATAATGCGTTTTTAAAGAAAATAAGCAAAATCTGTGATCACTTATATTTTTGACCAAAAATCCATTTTTTTATATGAAAATTCCAAAAAATCTTTAAACCTCCATACCTCCGTTAATACTGCGTTTTTTTAAGAAAATAAGCAAAATCTGTGATCACTTATATTTTTGACCAAAAATCCATTTTTTTATATGAAAATTCCAAAAAATCTTTAAACCTCCATACCTCCGTTAATACTGCGTTTTTTTAAGAAAATAAGCAAAATCTGTGATCACTTATATTTTTGACCAAAAATCCATTTTTTTATATGAAAATTCCAAAAAATCTTTAAACCTCCATACCTCCGTTAATAGTGCGTTTTTTTAAGAAAATAAGCAAAATCTGAGATCCTTTATATTTTTTACCAAAAATCCATTTTTTTATATGAAAATTTCAAAAAATCTTTAAACCTCCATAACTCCATAACTCCGTTAATAAAGAGTTTTTTAAGAAAATAAGCAAAATCTGTGATCACTTATATTTTTACCAAAAATCCATTTTTTTATATGATAATTTCAAAAAATCTTTAAACCTCCATACCTCCGTTAATACTGCGTTTTTTTAAGAAAATAAGCAAAATCTGTGATCACTTATATTTTTGACCAAAAATCCATTTTTTTATATGAAAATTCCAAAAAATCTTTAAACCTCCATACCTCCGTTAATAGTGCGTTTTTTTAAGAAAATAAGCAAAATCTGAGATCCTTTATATTTTTTACCAAAAATCCATTTTTTTATATGAAAATTTCAAAAAATCTTTAAATCTCCATAACTCCATAACTCCGTTAATAAAGCGTTTTTAAAGAAAATAAGGAAAATCTGTGATCACTATTATTTTTGACCAAAAATCCATTTTTTTATATAAAAATTCCAAAAAATCTTTAAACCTCCATACCTCCGTTAATAGTGCGTTTTTTTAAGAAAATAAGCAAAATCTGAGATCCTTTATATTTTTTACCAAAAATCCATTTTTTTATATGAAAATTTCAAAAAATCTTTAAACCTCCATAACTCCATAACTCCGTTAATAAAGAGTTTTTTAAGAAAATAAGCAAAATCTGTGATCACTTATATTTTTACCAAAAATCCATTTTTTTATATGATAATTTCAAAAAATCTTTAAACCTCCATACCTCCGTTAATACTGCGTTTTTTTAAGAAAATAAGCAAAATCTGTGATCACTTATATTTTTGACCAAAAATCCATTTTTTTATATGAAAATTCCAAAAAATCTTTAAACCTCCATACCTCCGTTAATACTGCGTTTTTTTAAGAAAATAAGCAAAATCTGTGATCACTTATATTTTTGACCAAAAATCCATTTTTTTATATGAAAATTCCAAAAAATCTTTAAACCTCCATACCTCCGTTAATACTGCGTTTTTTTAAGAAAATAAGCAAAATCTGTGATCACTTATATTTTTGACCAAAAATCCATTTTTTTATATGAAAATTCCAAAAAATCTTTAAACCTCCATACCTCCGTTAATAGTGCGTTTTTTTAAGAAAATAAGCAAAATCTGAGATCCTTTATATTTTTTACCAAAAATCCATTTTTTTATATGAAAATTTCAAAAAATCTTTAAATCTCCATAACTCCATAACTCCGTTAATAAAGCGTTTTTAAAGAAAATAAGGAAAATCTGTGATCACTATTATTTTTGACCAAAAATCCATTTTTTTATATAAAAATTCCAAAAAATCTTTAAACCTCCATACCTCCGTTAATAGTGCGTTTTTTTAAGAAAATAAGCAAAATCTGAGATCCTTTATATTTTTGACCAAAAATCCATTTTTTTATATGAAAATTCCAAAAAATCTTCAAATCTCCATAACTCCATAACTCCGTTAATAAAGAGTTTTTTAAGAAAATAAGCAAAATCTGTGATCACTTATATTTTTACCAAAAATCCATTTTTTTATATGATAATTTCAAAAAATCTTTAAACCTCCATAACCAAAAATCCATTTTTTATATGAAAATTCCAAAAAATCTTTAAGTCTCCATAACTCCGTTAATAATGCGTTTTTTAAGAAAATAAGCAAAATCTGTGATCACTTATCTTTTTACCAAAAATCCATTTTTTTATATGAAAATTTCAAAAAATCTTTAAACCTCCATAACTCCGTTAATAATGCGTTTATTAAGAAAATAAGCAAAATCTGTGATCACTTATATTTTTGACCAAAAAACCATTTTTTATATGAAAATTCCAAAAAATCTTTAAACCTCCATAACTCCGTTAATAATGCGTTTATTAAGAAAATAAGCAAAATCTGTGATCACTTATATTTTTGACCAAAAATGCATTCTTTATATGAAAATTCCAAAAAATCTTTAAACCTCCATAACTCCGTTAATAATGCGTTTTTAAAGAAAATAAGCAAAATCTGTGATCACTTATATTTTTGACCAAAAATCCATTTTTTTATATGAAAATTCCAAAAAATCTTTAAACCTCCATACCTCCGTTAATAGTGCGTTTTTTTAAGAAAATAAGCAAAATCTGTGATCACTTATATTTTTACCAAAAATCCATTTTTTTATATGAAAATTCCAAAAAATCTTTAAACCTCCATAACTCCGTTAATAATGCGTTTTTAAAGAAAATAAGCAAAATCTGTGATCACTTATATTTTTGACCAAAAATTCATTTTTTTATATGAAAATTCCAAAAAATCTTTAAACCTCCATACCTCCGTTAATAGTGCGTTTTTTTAAAAAAATAAGCAAAATCTGAGATCCTTTATATTTTTGACCAAAAATCCATTTTTTTATAAAAAATTTTCAAATCTCCATAACTCCGTTAATAAAGAGTTTTTTAAGAAAATAAGCAAAATCTGTGATCACTTATATTTTTACCAAAAATCCATTTTTTTATATGAAAATTTCAAAAAATCTTTAAACCTCCATAACCAAAAATCCATTTTTTATATGAAAATTCCAAAAAATCTTTAAGTCTCCATAACTCCGTTAATAATGCGTTTTTTAAGAAAATAAGCAAAATCTGTGATCACTTATCTTTTTACCAAAAATCCATTTTTTTATATGAAAATTTCAAAAAATCTTTAAACCTCCATAACTCCGTTAATAATGCGTTTATTAAGAAAATAAGCAAAATCTGTGATCACTTATATTTTTGACCAAAAATCCATTTTTTATATGAAAATTCCAAAAAATCTTTAAACCTCCATAACTCCGTTAATAATGCGTTTATTAAGAAAATAAGCAAAATCTGTGATCACTTATATTTTTGACCAAAAATGCATTCTTTATATGAAAATTCCAAAAAATCTTTAAACCTCCATAACTCCGTTAATAATGCGTTTTTAAAGAAAATAAGCAAAATCTGTGATCACTTATATTTTTGACCAAAAATCCATTTTTTTATATGAAAATTCCAAAAAATCTTTAAACCTCCATACCTCCGTTAATAGTGCGTTTTTTTAAGAAAATAAGCAAAATCTGTGATCACTTATATTTTTGACCAAAAATCCATTTTTTTATATGAAAATTCCAAAAAATCTTTAAACCTCCATACCTCCGTTAATAGTGCGTTTTTTTAAGAAAATAAGCAAAATCTGAGATCCTTTATATTTTTTACCAAAAATCCATTTTTTTTATATGAAAATTCCAAAAAATCTTTAAACCTCCATACCTCCGTTAATAGTGCGTTTTTTTAAGAAAATAAGCAAAATCTGAGATCCTTTATATTTTTGACCAAAAATCCATTTTTTTATATGAAAATTCCAAAAAATCTTTAAATCTCCATAACTCCGTTAATAAAGCGTTTTTAAAGAAAATAAGGAAAATCTGTGATCACTATTATTTTTGACCAAAAATCCATTTTTTTATATAAAAATTCCAAAAAATCTTTAAACCTCCATACCTCCGTTAATAGTGCGTTTTTTTAAGAAAATAAGCAAAATCTGAGATCCTTTATATTTTTGACCAAAAATCCATTTTTTTATATGAAAATTCCAAAAAATCTTCAAATCTCCATAACTCCGTTAATAAAGAGTTTTGTGATCACTTATATTTTTACCAAAAATCCATTTTTTTATATGAAAATTTCAAAAAATCTTTAAACCTCCATAACCAAAAATCCATTTTTTATATGAAAATTCCAAAAAATCTTTAAGTCTCCATAACTCCGTTAATAATGCGTTTTTTAAGAAAATAAGCAAAATCTGTGATCACTTATCTTTTTACCAAAAATCCATTTTTTTATATGAAAATTTCAAAAAATCTTTAAACCTCCATAACTCCGTTAATAATGCGTTTATTAAGAAAATAAGCAAAATCTGTGATCCCTTATATTTTTGACCAAAAATGCATTCTTTATATGAAAATACCAAAAAATCTTTAAACCTCCATAACTCCGTTAATAATGCGTTTTTAAAGAAAATAAGCAAAATCTGTGATCACTTATATTTTTGACCAAAAATCCATTTTTTTATATGAAAATTCCAAAAAATCTTTAAACCTTCATACCTCCGTTAATAGTGCGTTTTTTTAAGAAAATAAGCAAAACCTGAGATCCTTTATATTTTTGACCAAATATCCATTTTTTTATATGAAAATTCCCAAAAATCTTCAAATCTCCATAACTCCATAACTCCGTTAATAAAGAGTTTTTTAAGAAAATCTGTGATCACTTATATTTTTACCAAAAATCCATTTTTTATATGAAAATTTCAAAAAATCTTTAAACCTCCATAACCAAAAATCCATTTTTAATATGAAAATTCCAAAAAATCTTTAAGTCTCCATAACTCCGTTAATAATGCGTTTTTTAAGAAAATAAGCAAAATCTGTGATCACTTATCTTTTTACCAAAAATCCATTTTTTTATATGAAAATTTCAAAAAATCTTTAAGCCTCCATAACTCCGTTAATAATGCGTTTATTAAGAAAATAAGCAAAATCTGTGATCACTTATATTTTTGACCAAAAATCCATTTTTTATATGAAAATTCCAAAAAATCTTTAAACCTCCATACCTCCGTTAATAGTGCGTTTTTTTTAAGAAAATAAGCAAAATCTGTGATCACTTATATTTTTGACCAAAAATCCATTTTTTTATATGAAAATTCCAAAAAATCTTTAAACCTCCATACCTCCGTTAATAGTGCGTTTTTTTAAGAAAATAAGCAAAATCTGTGATCACTTATATTTTTGACCAAAAATCCATTCTTTATATGAAAATTCCAAAAAATCTTTAAACCTTCATAACTCCGTTAATAATGCGTTTTTAAAGGAAATAAGCAAAATCTGTGATCACTTATATTTTTGACCAAAAATCCATTTTTTTATATGAAAATTCCAAAAAATCTTTAAACCTCCATAACTCCGTTAATAATGCGTTTATTAAGAAAATAAGCAAAATCTGTGATCACTTATATTTTTGACCATAAATCCATTTTTTATATGAAAATTCCAAAAAATCTTTAAACCTCCATAACTCCGTTAATAATGCGTTTATTAAGAAAATAAGCAAAATCTGTGATCACTTATATTTTTGACCAAAAATCCATTCTTTATATGAAAATTCCAAAAAATCTTTAAACCTCCTTAACTCCGTTAATAATGCGTTTTTAAAGAAAATAAGCAAAATCTGTGATCACTTATATTTTTGACCAAAAATCCATTTTTTTATATGAAAATTCCAAAAAATCTTTAAACCTCCATACCTCCGTTAATAGTGCGTTTTTTTAAGAAAATAAGCAAAATCTGTGATCACTTATATTTTTGACCAAAAATCCATTTTTTTATATGAAAATTCCAAAAAATCTTTAAACCTCCATACCTCCGTTAATAGTGCGTTTTTTTAAGAAAATAAGCAAAATCTGTGATCACTTATATTTTTGACCAAAAATCCATTCTTTATATGAAAATTCCAAAAAATCTTTAAACCTCCATACCTCCGTTAATAGTGCGTTTTTTAAGAAAATAAGCAAAATCTGTGATCACTTATATTTTTGACCAAAAATCCATTCTTTATATGAAAATTCCAAAAAATCTTTAAACCTCCATAAATCCGTTAAAGAAAATAAGCGTTTTTAAAGAAAATAAGCAAAATCTGTGATCACTTATATTTTTGACCAAAAATCCATTTTTTTATATGAAAATTCCAAAAAATCTTTAAACCTCCATAACTCCGTTAATAATGCGTTTTTAAAGAAAATAAGCAAAATCTGTGATCACTTATATTTTTGACCAAAAATCCATTTTTTATATGAAAATTCCAAAAAATCTTTAAACCTCCATAACTCCGTTAATAATGCGTTTTTAAAGAAAATAAGCAAAATCTGTGATCACTTATATTTTTGACCAAAAATCCATTTTTTATATGAAAATTCCAAAAAATCTTTAAACCTCCATAACTCCGTTAATAATGCGTTTTTAAAGAAAATAAGCAAAATCTGTGATCACTTATATTTTTGACCAAAAATCCATTTTTTATATGAAAATTCCAAAAAATCTTTAAACCTCCATAACTCCGTTAATAATGCGTTTTTAAAGAAAATAAGCAAAATCTGTGATCACTTATATTTTTGACCAAAAATCCATTTTTTATATGAAAATTCCAAAAAATCTTTAAACCTCCATACCTCCGTTAATAGTGCGATTTTTTAAGAAAATAAGCAAAATCTGTGATCACTTATATTTTTGACCAAAAATCCTTTCTTTATATGAAAATTCCAAAAAATCTTTAAACCTCCATAAATCCGTTAATAATGCGTTTTTAAAGAAAATAAGCAAAATCTGTGATCACTTATATTTTTGACCAAAAATCCATTTTTTTATATGAAAATTCCAAAAAATCTTTAAACCTCCATACCTCCGTTAATAGTGCGTTTTTTTAAGAAAATAAGCAAAATCTGAGATCCTTTATATTTTTGACCAAAAATCCATTTTTTTATATGAAAATTCCAAAAAATCTTTAAACCTCCATACCTCCGTTAATAGTGCGTTTTTTTAAGAAAATAAGCAAAATCTGTGATCACTTATATTTTTGACTAAAAATCCATTTTTTTATATGAAAATTCCAAAAAATCTTTAAACCTCCATACCTCCGTTAATAGTGCGTTTTTTTAAGAAAATAAGCAAAATCTGAGATCCTTTATATTTTTGACCAAAAATCCATTTTTTTATATGGAAATTCCAAAAAATCTTTAAACCTCCATACCTCCGTTAATAGTGCGTTTTTTTTAAGAAAATAAGCAAAATCTGTGATCACTTATATTTTTGACCAAAAATCCATTCTTTATATGAAAATTCCAAAAAATCTTTAAACCTCCATACCTCCGTTAATAGTGCATTTTTTTAAGAAAATAAGCAAAATCTGTGATCACTTATATTTTTGACCAAAAATCCATTTTTTATATGAAAATTCCAAAAAATCTTTTAACCTCCATAACTCCGTTAATAATGCGTTTTTAAAGAAAATAAGCAAAATCTGTGATCACTTATATTTTTGACCAAAAATCCATTTTTTTATATGAAAATTCCAAAAAATCTTTAAACCTCCATACCTCCGTTAATAGTGGGTTTTTTTTAAGAAAATAAGCAAAATCTGTGATCACTTATATTTTTGACCAAAAATCCATTCTTTATATGAAAATTCCAAAAAATCTTTAAACCTCCATAACTCCGTTAATAATGCGTTTTTAAAGAAAATAAGCAAAATCTGTGATCACTTATATTTTTGACCAAAAATCCATTTTTTTATATGAAAATTCCAAAAAATCTTTAAACCTCCATACCTCCGTTAATAGTGGGTTTTTTTTAAGAAAATAAGCAAAATCTGTGATCACTTATATTTTTGACTAAAAATCCATTTTTTTATATGAAAATTCCAAAAAATCTTTAAACCTCCATACCTCCGTTAATAGTGCATTTTTTTAAGAAAATAAGCAAAATCTGTGATCACTTATATTTTTGACCAAAAATCCATTCTTTATATGAAAATTCCAAAAAATCTTTAAACCTCCATAACTCCGTTAATAATGCGTTTTTAAAGAAAATAAGCAAAATCTGTGATCACTTATATTTTTGACCAAAAATCCATTTTTTTATATGAAAATTCCAAAAAATCTTTAAACCTCCATACCTCCGTTAATAGTGGGTTTTTTTTAAGAAAATAAGCAAAATCTGTGATCACTTATATTTTTGACTAAAAATCCATTTTTTTATATGAAAATTCCAAAAAATCTTTAAACCTCCATACCTCCGTTAATAGTGCGTTTTTTTAAGAAAATAAGCAAAATCTGAGATCCTTTATATTTTTGACCAAAAATCCATTTTTTTATATGGAAATTCCAAAAAATCTTTAAACCTCCATACCTCCGTTAATAGTGCGTTTTTTTTTAAGAAAATAAGCAAAATCTGTGATCACTTATATTTTTGACCAAAAATCCATTCTTTATATGAAAATTCCAAAAAATCTTTAAACCTCCATACCTCCGTTAATAGTGCATTTTTTTAAGAAAATAAGCAAAATCTGTGATCACTTATATTTTTGACCAAAAATCCATTTTTTATATGAAAATTCCAAAAAATCTTTTAACCTCCATAACTCCGTTAATAATGCGTTTTTAAAGAAAATAAGCAAAATCTGTGATCACTTATATTTTTGACCAAAAATCCATTTTTTTATATGAAAATTCCAAAAAATCTTTAAACCTCCATACCTCCGTTAATAGTGCGTTTTTTTAAGAAAATAAGCAAAATCTGTGATCACTTATATTTTTGACCAAAAATCCATTCTTTATATGAAAATTCCAAAAAATCTTTAAACCTCCATAACTCCGTTAATAATGCGTTTTTAAAGAAAATAAGCAAAATCTGTGATCACTTATATTTTTGACCAAAAATCCATTTTTTTATATGAAAATTCCAAAAAATCTTTAAACCTCCATACCTCCGTTAATAGTGGGTTTTTTTTAAGAAAATAAGCAAAATCTGAGATCCTTTATATTTTTGACCAAAAATCCATTTTTTTATATGGAAACTCCAAAAAATCTTTAAACCTCCATACCTCCGTTAATAGTGCGTTTTTTTAAGAAAATAAGCAAAATCTGAGATCCTTTATATTTTTGACAAAAATCCATTTTTTTATATGAAAATTCCAAAAAATCTTTAAACCTCCATACCTCCGTTAATAATGCGTTTTTAAAGAAAATAAGCAATATCTGAGATCCTTTATATTTTTGACCAAAAATCCATTTTTTTATATGTATGGAAATTCCAAAAAATCTTTAAACCTCCATAACTCCGTTAATAGTGCGTTTTTTTAAGAAAATTAGCAAAATCTGTGATCACTTATACTTTTGACCAAAAATCCATTTTTTTATATGAAAATTCCAAAAAATCTTTAAACCTCCATACCTCCGTTAATAGTGCGTTTTTTTTAAGAAAATATGTAAGCAAAATCAGTACTTATATTTTTGACCAAAAATCCATTTTTTTATATGAAAATGCCAAAAAATCTTTAAACCTCCATAACTCCGTTAATATTGCGTTTTTTAAGAAAATAAGCAAAATCTGTGATCACTTATATTTTTGACCAAAAATCCATTCTTTATATGAAAATTCCAAAAAATCTTTAAACCTCCATAACTCCGTTAATAATGCGTTTTTAAAGAAAATAAGCAAAATCTGTGATCACTTATATTTTTGACCAAAAATCCATTTTTTTATATGAAAATTCCAAAAAATCTTTAAACCTCCATACCTCCGTTAATAGTGCGTTTTTTTAAGAAAATAAGCAAAATCTGTGATCACTTATATTTTTGACTAAAAATCCATTTTTTTATATGAAAATTCCAAAAAATCTTTAAACCTCCATACCTCCGTTAATAATGCGTTTTTTAAGAAAATAAGCAAAATCTGTGATCACTTGTGTTTTTTACCAAAAATGTAATTTTTTATATGAAAATTCCAAAAAATCTTTAAACCTCCATACCTCCGTTAATAGTGCGTTTTTTTAAGAAAATAAGCAAAATCTGAGATCCTTTATATTTTTGACCAAAAATCCATTTTTTTATATGAAAATTCCAAAAAATCTTTAAACCTCCATACCTCCGTTAATAGTGCGTTTTTTTTAAGAAAATAAGCAAAATCTGAGATCCTTTATATTTTTGACCAAAAATCCATTTTTTTATATGGAAATTCCAAAAAATCTTTAAACCTCCATACCTCCGTTAATAGTGCGTTTTTTTAAGAAAATAAGCAAAATCTGAGATCCTTTATATTTTTAACCAAAAATCCATTTTTTTATATGAAAATTCCAAAAAATCTTTAAACCTCCATACCTCCGTTAATAATGCGTTTTTAAAGAAAATAAGCAAAATCTGAGATCCTTTATATTTTTGACCAAAAATCCATTTTTTTATATGTATGGAAATTCCAAAAAATCTTTTAACCTCCATAACTCCGTTAATAATGCATTTTTTAAGAAAATAAGCAAAATCTGTGATCACTTGTATTTTTTACCAAAAATGTAATTTTTTATATGAAAATTCCAAACGATCTTTAAACCTCCATAACTCCGTTAATAATGAGTTTTTTAAGAAAATTAGCAAAATCTGTGATCACTTATACTTTTGACCAAAAATCCATTTTTTTATATGAAAATTCCAAAAAATCTTTAAACCTCCATACCTCCGTTAATAGTGCGTTTTTTTTAAGAAAATAAGCAAAATCAGCACTTATATTTTTGACCAAAAATCCATTTTTTTATATGAAAATGCCAAAAAATCTTTAAACCTCCATAACTCCGTTAATAATGCTTTGTTTAAGAAAATAAGCAAAATCTGTGATCCCTTATATTTTTGACCAAAAATCCATTTTTTTATATGAAAATTCCAAAAAATCTTTCAACCTCCATAACTCCGTTAATAATGCGTTTTTTAAGAAAATAAGCAAAATCTGTGATCACTTATATTTTTGACCAAAAATCCATTTTTTTATATGAAAATTCCAAAAAATCTTTAAACCTCCATAACTCCGTTAATAGTGCGTTTTTTTAAGAAAATAAGCAAAATCTGAGATCCTTTATATTTTTGACAAAAATCCATTTTTTTATATGAAAATTCCAAAAAATCTTTAAACCTCCATACCTCCGTTAATAATGCGTTTTTAAAGAAAATAAGCAATATCTGAGATCCTTTATATTTTTGACCAAAAATCCATTTTTTTATATCTATGGAAATTCCAAAAAATCTTTAAACCTCCATAACTCCGTTAATAGTGCGTTTTTTTAAGAAAATTAGCAAAATCTGTGATCACTTATACTTTTGACCAAAAATCCATTTTTTTATATGAAAATTCCAAAAAATCTTTAAACCTCCATACCTCCGTTAATAGTGCGTTTTTTTTAAGAAAATATGTAAGCAAAATCAGTACTTATATTTTTGACCAAAAATCCATTTTTTTATATGAAAATGCCAAAAAATCTTTAAACCTCCATAACTCCGTTAATATTGCGTTTTTTAAGAAAATAAGCAAAATCTGTGATCACTTATATTTTTGACCAAAAATCCATTCTTTATATGAAAATTCCAAAAAATCTTTAAACCTCCATAACTCCGTTAATAATGCGTTTTTAAAGAAAATAAGCAAAATCTGTGATCACTTATATTTTTGACCAAAAATCCATTTTTTTATATGAAAATTCCAAAAAATCTTTCAACCTCCATAACTCCGTTAATAATGCGTTTTTTAAGAAAATAAGCAAAATCTGTGATCACTTATATTTTTGACCAAAAATCCATTTTTTATATGAAAATTCCAAAAAATCTTTTAACCTCCATAACTCCGTTAATAATGCGTTTTTAAAGAAAATAAGCAAAATCTGTGATCACTTATATTTTTGACCAAAAATCCATTTTTTTATATGAAAATTCCAAAAAATCTTTAAACCTCCATACCTCCGTTAATAGTGCGTTTTTTTAAGAAAATAAGCAAAATCTGTGATCACTTATATTTTTGACCAAAAATCCATTCTTTATATGAAAATTCCAAAAAATCTTTAAACCTCCATAACTCCGTTAATAATGCGTTTTTAAAGAAAATAAGCAAAATCTGTGATCACTTATATTTTTGACCAAAAATCCATTTTTTTATATGAAAATTCCAAAAAATCTTTAAACCTCCATACCTCCGTTAATAGTGCGTTTTTTTTAAGAAAATATGTAAGCAAAATCAGTACTTATATTTTTGACCAAAAATCCATTTTTTTATATGAAAATGCCAAAAAATCTTTAAACCTCCATAACTCCGTTAATATTGCGTTTTTTAAGAAAATAAGCAAAATCTGTGATCACTTATATTTTTGACCAAAAATCCATTCTTTATATGAAAATTCCAAAAAATCTTTAAACCTCCATAACTCCGTTAATAATGCGTTTTTAAAGAAAATAAGCAAAATCTGTGATCACTTATATTTTTGACCAAAAATCCATTTTTTTATATGAAAATTCCAAAAAATCTTTAAACCTCCATACCTCCGTTAATAGTGCGTTTTTTTAAGAAAATAAGCAAAATCTGTGATCACTTATATTTTTGACTAAAAATCCATTTTTTTATATGAAAATTCCAAAAAATCTTTAAACCTCCATACCTCCGTTAATAATGCGTTTTTTAAGAAAATAAGCAAAATCTGTGATCACTTGTGTTTTTTACCAAAAATGTAATTTTTTATATGAAAATTCCAAAAAATCTTTAAACCTCCATACCTCCGTTAATAGTGCGTTTTTTTAAGAAAATAAGCAAAATCTGAGATCCTTTATATTTTTGACCAAAAATCCATTTTTTTATATGAAAATTCCAAAAAATCTTTAAACCTCCATACCTCCGTTAATAGTGCGTTTTTTTTAAGAAAATAAGCAAAATCTGAGATCCTTTATATTTTTGACCAAAAATCCATTTTTTTATATGGAAATTCCAAAAAATCTTTAAACCTCCATACCTCCGTTAATAGTGCGTTTTTTTAAGAAAATAAGCAAAATCTGAGATCCTTTATATTTTTAACCAAAAATCCATTTTTTTATATGAAAATTCCAAAAAATCTTTAAACCTCCATACCTCCGTTAATAATGCGTTTTTAAAGAAAATAAGCAAAATCTGAGATCCTTTATATTTTTGACCAAAAATCCATTTTTTTATATGTATGGAAATTCCAAAAAATCTTTTAACCTCCATAACTCCGTTAATAATGCATTTTTTAAGAAAATAAGCAAAATCTGTGATCACTTGTATTTTTTACCAAAAATGTAATTTTTTATATGAAAATTCCAAACGATCTTTAAACCTCCATAACTCCGTTAATAATGAGTTTTTTAAGAAAATTAGCAAAATCTGTGATCACTTATACTTTTGACCAAAAATCCATTTTTTTATATGAAAATTCCAAAAAATCTTTAAACCTCCATACCTCCGTTAATAGTGCGTTTTTTTTAAGAAAATAAGCAAAATCAGCACTTATATTTTTGACCAAAAATCCATTTTTTTTATATGAAAATGCCAAAAAATCTTTAAACCTCCATAACTCCGTTAATAATGCTTTGTTTAAGAAAATAAGCAAAATCTGTGATCCCTTATATTTTTGACCAAAAATCCATTTTTTTATATGAAAATTCCAAAAAATCTTTCAACCTCCATAACTCCGTTAATAATGCGTTTTTTAAGAAAATAAGCAAAATCTGTGATCACTTATATTTTTGACCAAAAATCCATTTTTTTATATGAAAATTCCAAAAAATCTTTAAACCTCCATAACTCCGTTAATAATGCGTTTTTTAAGAAAATAAGCAAAATCTGTGATCACCTTATATTTTTAACCAAAAATCCATATTTTTATATGAAAATTCCAAAAAATCTTTAAACCTCCATTACTCCGCTAATAATGCGTTTTTTTTTTTTTAAGAAAATACGCAAAATCTGTGATCCATTTTTTATATAAAATTTCAAAAAAATCTCTAAGAATTGTAATATTGCTATCTGAATATGCAGTATTGACTAACTTTAGACTTAGGAAATATTACCTGACACACAAATATTACTAATTGGCATTAGATAGATAAACTACAGACAGTTACATACTGAATTCCGTGGGATGCCTTTTTCCAAGGGCAAGCGATTACGTGGACTCAGTGATGAAAAAAAAGTCCACAACTATCAGTTGGCAAAAAGACGTCTCTGATTGACACAATTGAATAAATATTTTTATTGGTCTAACCTATGTGTCACGTTAGGAAATAAATTAACAATCAGTCTGAAACAATGACTTTACAGATAGATGCATCTTTAGATACCAGAGCCAACGAGGGAACTAGTGACGGTTGCTCCGCCTAAGCTTTTAAAAGTAGGTCATTTTGTAAAAATTCGCCGGAAAAAGCAACCTCCATATTGGTTCTTCGTAGAAGAAGACTCACAAAAAGTACCACAGAATTTTATTAATCCGTGTCTTAATAGAATGATGAATAATAATTTTTTTGAGGTATGATATGTATACTATTTCTTCAAGTGTAAAATAAGTAGAAGCAACAGTTACTTATACTTACAAAAATCTGTCTGCTGCTGTTATATCAGTAGCAGCCATACAAGTATGTAAGTAGCAGTTTATAAATCTCTTAGTAACTTGTCATAATTAAATTAAAACATTAACATCACAGGTTGTACAGCCAAAAAACAAAGAAAAAAAAAATAAAAGAAAGAACAAAGATCGTATATCATTTAAAGAAACACTGAGGTGTTTGTAACCATAAATCGGACAAGTTCAAAAACAAAACCAAGAACTTATTTACACATCACAACGGCGAAAACAAGATTAAAATGTCCCAAAAAACTCACAATCACTACTGAGGAAAAAGGTCGTTAAACGGTCTTAAAATGAAAAAAATAACGTTTCTACTTTTGGTGGTACAAGAATATTACTGGCACATGTGATTTCTTTATTTTTTTAACACAAATGTGTCTGCTTAAAATGGAAACAGTAGCATTTTACAATTTTTATGTTTTAAATTATTTTGAAGTGTTTTTTAGCGGTTATAATGTTTCAACTTGTTTTCCAGTCAACATAATGTAGAAGAACTATTATCACATATGGTGGAAGTGGTAAAATTATATCAACATCGTATGGTGATGATGATAATCGTTTAACATATAATGGGATACATAAGAAAAATGGAAAGACAGTTATAGGTAGAATATTAAGAACATATTTGTATATTATGGCCTAGGTTTAAGCAGACATGTAAAGGAATGTTAACGATAAAACTCCGCTTGATTCCCCAATTACTAGTTTCAATGTTTTTGGACTCCAGACCAAAATAGATATTGATTAATATTTTATTACATTAGTCAGTCCAATTTAACTACAAAACGCTATCGTTTTCAGTAGATGTAGAAGAAGTTCATATTACTTAGTTCTATGAAGCTGTACGTTAACTGTCGTTGTTGTTATAATATCATGCATTTACCTAAAGTTACAGTAAAAACTTGCTAGCTTAGTTTAACTCCTCTTAGCTTTAGTATATATACTAATACTCAACTCTCGTTAGGGTTAGTAATACCCTAAATTCGGATTCTCTTAATACCTTCAGTTACACGTAAATAAAGAACTTGGTTGAGGTAACCATAAGCGAAGAGCAAAATATTATGATTGAATTATACGGTTGCAGTCAACTAAAAATGTTATGTTACAGTCATATTATTATGAACCCTGATAACCAAGAGCCCCCACGTCTATGAGCAAATACACAATCTCAATGAAAATCTCACAAAGAGCGCAAAACATGTAAAAATTTTAAATCAGTAGCATACCAGCTTTCAACAAGGTAGGTTTGTGTCACTTTGCTTAATATTTAGCAAACCAATTCATTTTCATTTTAACCTTTTTTTTTGGTTGGGGGCCTTTGCTGAAATACCCTTATACAAATATAAACATATTATAATAAAATTGACCTAGATAAGATAATATAATAAAAATTTATTATATTATGATCAAATATAAACATTAATACCAATAAAATGTCACAAATAAAATTACACAATTATTAATTATTTTAGTAATTTAGGATTTCATATAAATTACATGGCGACTTCTTTAATCATAGAATAGCTAAATATTGTATAATTAATATGTAATAATAATATAAATAATGATTAAAAATGTATACAAATTATCAAAAAAATATTTTTTAATGTTTTTTGTTATTTTTTTTTAAATAAATCAGTAAAATCCGATTACTAAAAAATAATATTTTTTAGTTTTAGTAATTATTTGACACTTATAAACATTATAAAACCCCATATCAAGGCGAATTGAATACTAGGTAAAACTGATAGCCCAGCTGATAATTTTCTTCTATATGTGTTTTAAACTCTCTTATGTCAAAATTTGTTTACATTTTCATTGCGACACATTTTATTAAATAAAATTTTATTGCACTCTAAGATTATGTTCTTTTATTTTTATTTTTCACGTTTTTTCACTTTTTACATTAAATGTTATAATATATTTTGCAAAAACTATATTTTTTTATTTTCTTTTGAATTTTTCTTTAGGGTTTTGACAGCTATGGGTTTTTTTACACAAACAAAATTGCCTGTGGTTATTTTTGTTGCCACATTGCAATTGCCTAGTATTCAATTCGCCTTGCCCCATATGTATACAAATTTTTTAGAACAAATTTTTCAAACAAAATTTGTTTCAAAATAAATTTCAAATGGAGGTAAGTCTTTCCCCCATATTTATAGGAAATAAAACTTTAGAATTGTTCAAGCCAACTATGTTGGTGCAGTAACCATTTAATAATGAAACCAAAACTTTTTTGTTGCGACCAAACTAAGGTTAAAAACAACTAAAATTTGTTCGTGGCAAACATGTATTGTTACGAAGGACTTAATGTTACGGAGGACCATGGTTTTTCTCTGCGTTTATATTTAAAGTCTACGACGCTAGCTTTAGATTTACTTAGGATCTACTTTCGCTGACTTTAGTTACACTAAGAGCTAAACCTCATTAGCTCCCACTAATGCAACTGTTACTAATAATATTCTAATAACTTAATTTACACAAATAAAAACTTTCGCGATGTAAATGTTGTTTGGAAAACACCCAAACTTGTCTATAGAGTCACAGTCTTTAGCAGTAATCAAACCCTCAACCCCTACACTTTATAGACTAGTACACCTCCAATCTGCCTATGGAGATAATATAAATATAACAGTAGAGAGTTATTCAATCGATGCACTAACAATAAAACCTAAACTCTTTATTGCTGCAGTCATGTGCTAACTCTCTCTGGCCCCATGTTTTACTAACAGTAAGTTTGATAGTTTTAGCTACGAGAATACATTGAGTAAGATCTGACTAGCTCCAGTTATTTTAACTATAAACTCTCGCTAGCTCCCTCATATTAACGGAATAATATCGTTAACTCCAGTTGCAGTAATTCTAACTACTCGCCAGCTTCAGTTAAAAAAACAGTCGATACTCTCTGGCCCCAGATGTACTTAAGAGTAAACTTTAAACTTTAGTCTATTCTAGTTATACTAAAGATTAAGTCCTAAACCTACAGGTTTTTTTAAGACACTACCTTCTACCTTTCTGCAAAAAACACCTAGAGTCTTTGACGGGAATGGAACCCGCAACCCCAGACTGCTAGACTAGTAACCGCAATCAAACTTCAGTTGTCAAAAATGGTAAGCTATCGTTAACTTCAGTTATGCTGAGACTTCCATCTTGCTATTGCCAGCTTAACTCAAGTGTTCCTCTTACTTGCTTCAGTTGTACAAAAAACATATTCCAGCAAGCTACAGTGCTAGCAAAGGCAAACTTTTGCTAAATAACAGCCGCAAGCTAAAAACTAATTAAAGCATTAAAAACTATGAAAGCAATTATATTTTAGCAGGTCGTGAATAGTAAATTCGATTCCTTCGCTATGCATGTTAATAGCAGTTAAATTAATCATTTCAAGTTCTGTTTTAAAAAATAGTCAACCACAACGGATGTGAGCAAATAAAGCGAGTTAAGTGCCAACATAAGCGCACGTCAAAAAGGTGCGTCTTCCTCATATTTGATATTTTGTTTTTGTTATTTTTCTTATTGTTTTTGTTGTATCTTTATAGTTAGTAAGCGCAAGATTTAACGCGTAAAACATGTAAAAATTGACGTCGTTCTTATTTTTTTATTTATATTTTTCTCTTTCAACTCTTTCAAGTTTTTTTATGATTAGTATTATTAAGATGTTGGCTAACATTTGGTTTAAGTTGTCAATGTAGGTATATTTGCTGGTATTGTTGCTTTACTGCTGCCGATGATTTAAACTAGAGTAGAGTAGAGTTTTTTTTCTTTTTGAAATGAACGGCTTGTTTTCTTTCATCTTAGTTTTATTATCTGACGTGTTTTCCTCGGTATATTGTTTGTTAATTTTTTTTCAAGTTAAATTTTCTTTGAAGTGTGAATCACATAATTTTATCTTGTTTCTTGGTTTTTGACTGTTTGTCTTGTCTGAGCGCTGTTTGTTGGAATTTTGGCATCACTTTTATTCGTACACCGGAACCTCAATATTTGTCCATATTTCTGTTAAGATTTTACGTTTGTTCCTGTTGATTTAAGATAAGAGAAAAAGTAAAAGAGTTAATCGAGGAGAGGCTAAGTGGGTCGTGTCATATGAAACACAGAAAAAAGATTTTTGGTAATCAGCATCAGGGTTGTCAGATATGGCGATTTCTCGCCAAACGTGGCGATTTTCAATCTTATTTGGTGATTTTTATAATAATTGGCGATATTGTGGGCGATTATTCATTGACTTTTGGCCAACATTAGAAACTGAATTAAGGAATATCAAAATGAATAACAAAGGAATTGAAGTTTTAAAAGTAAATTGTTTTTTATATATAAATATGATTTAACTTTTGGAAATCGGAAACTTTCGAAACATATAAATTTATTTAAAGTTCACGAACAACAAACAACTTTCATTTTAAAATGTTGCAATTTTTGGATACTTATCAACCATAATATGGATACTTATCAACCGTAATAGAAATTATTAACTTTTGTTTTAGAAAGATTATAAAAAATATTACATTCTATCTAATTAATACAGTAGTTTTTTACTTGATGTGCTGGTAATTCCAATGAATTTTTTATACTTATTTTTCACATGCAAAGTAATTTTGAAGTAAGGATTAAGATCGTTTTATTCTCTCTAAGTTGAAAGAATATTTTTTACTTTAATTTAATTTTGAAGAAAAATTGGATTTTTTTATTTTATATGTTGGATAAGATCGATTTCGAAACACATGCTATAAATTTTGTGAATTGAAATAGAACATGTGACACTCTGTTGATCTTTAGTAATGTTAAATAAATTTAATTCCTATAAAATAAGAACATGGAAATGTTCAGGTCTCCATTTATAATACAGTCGAATTCGGTTAAGCGCAAGTGAAAAATTAACCGATTTTTTTCACTTATTCGGAATTTTCAATTATAAGGACTACTTATAAGTGAAGACAGGATTCATTTAAACGAAGTGAGCAATTGATATTAAAAAAAGTCGTATATTAAATTTCACTTTTATTAACTATATATGTATGTATATTGTTTTTTAACGCCTTTTTTCCTTTAAGCGAACTAAAATGCTTAAAAATCAAAGAGATTAAATGTTAAGAATTTTTAATTTCAATAAAGCGATTTTACCTTTTAACCGGCGTGCGATTAACCGAATTCGACTGTAATAACCACTATTTTTTCATTGTTTTAAGTAAGAATTTTACCTTTCTCGTGTTTACAAGCCATTTTAGATAAAAAGCAAAATTTTGGCCACTTTTTATCTATTTTTGGCGAATTGTAGCTATTTCGATTAAATTTATTTTTTGCGATTATTTAAAAAAATTTTAAAATTAAAAAATATTCTATATATTAGAGGCAAATTATACCTAAAAAACTGTTTTGGCAATTTTGGCGATTTTTCACATCGAATTGGGCGAAATAGGTGAAAATAAATCTGACAACCCTGATCAGCATCATGTTTGAATCAGATACACATTTTGCTTATTTGATTAAATGCCACTGATCATAGTTTCTACCCCCGGGGGTTCCAATTGTCACTGCAGGAATATGGCAAATGCTTTGACGCGGTTCACTCGGGGAAAATAGGGGCACCAGACGCTAGGGTTCCTAGAGCCTAAATCTGGAAGAAAAGGTCTGTTGTTTTATAACACGGGTCCTCTTCGAGGCCCGACCAGTGCCCAAAGGACTGGTACCACGGGAATCGGTGGCCCCACAGAGAGCTTATCCTCTCTGTGACCGGTTATTGGTGAGGTCCCCTTCGGAGGTACACATGGTGGTTTTGGTTTAAGATCGATTTATGTAGGTATGGTGCACGGTCGATCAAGTGTGCTGTTGCACTCTCAACAGACGGAGTTTGGATAGTCTCCAAACCCCTAAGCAAGAGGTTATAATGTGGATCTAGGCTTACCTTGGAAAGGCTTGCCATATTATATAAATTGCTACTCATTGTGACTGTATCACACACAAAAAGCGATTGGTGGCAGTCGTAAAGTGTTGTTATACTACACATTGGGGGCGCTAGTCTACGCCTAAGTTTCACTCGCTGGTAAGACCACCTTGAGGTTAGGCCGAGTAGGCAGGTACTCATGTTAATCTTGTTCCATAATTGATCATAGTTTCTAATAATATTTACCAAAAAATTTGTCAAATCTCATCCAGTAATTGAAAAGTCGACCACATTAAATATACTTTTTAATAAACTTGAAAGCTTGAATTTTTAATTCGGTTAACTCAACTTTATAATTGTTTGCGAGTGTTAACTTCAAAACACTTTTGAGATTATTTTATGTACAAATAAAAAAATGTCAAAACCAAAATTTTCTCATAATGAGTAAATATGAAGTCTTCTTTATGGCATTACATTTGATTTAAATTTTATCAAATATTAATATGGATTTAATCGATTATAGATAAAAAAAACAATTTTCTGAGTCCTTAATTTTTATAAGTGAAAGTGTTATGTTTTAAGGTTTGAATGGAGTTACAATTTTA
>CATIVE010000299.1:0-19573 GCA_949628195.1 Phasia obesa | reverse complement strand
AATTAATTTCTAAGTAAAAGTATTTTCAACGTAGACTATCTATTTTAAATAATCGATTATAATAGGAATATTGCTATCTGTTGGATGACCAAGTATTTCCATTGGGTTCTTGTTTATAAAACATCGAATATTTTCAATATCACATAACAGCAGTTGATAGCTTAAAAAATTCTTGCAAAAAAAACCGACTACAAAAAAATATTTGTTCATCAATTCTTAACTAAAAATTTAAAAGGAAGTAATCTGTAAGAAATAGTACTCAAATCAAATTCTTATATACTTGTTGCTCTAACAGACATAGTAATATACGTTCTGTACATTCAAATTTCTATCCATAACGGTTCAGCAGATAAAGCCATTTACGACAAATTACTTCAGATATGAGGACACCCTTTATTTTTTTACACTTATTATTACTGACACAGCAATAAAAAGTAATGGTTCCAAAGATATGGCCACATAGCTTAAACAATATCACCTAGGGGACACCCTTTAATGTAAAATTTTAAACTAAACACTTATTTTAAAGGACAGATTCTTTGTAAATTTCAAATGTCTGTCTAAAACGATTCAAAAGTTTGGTCTATAACGGTTCAAAAGATAGGGCTAGATAGGTAAAATTTTATCAATTATGGGGACACCCTCAAGTTTATATTATATACTTGATGTTATAAAGGACTTAGATATACAGGTTCTTTGTAAATGTCAACCGTCTCTCTGTTACGGTTCAAAAGTTTTGCAATATACATCAAATTACATCAACTATTGGGACACCCTTTAACTTCTAATTATAAATATTTAATTTCGGATTATAAATATTGGACATCCTGTCCAATTTTCAAGTGATTGTCTACAATGGTTCAAATGGTTCATATATTTAAATTGACGTCACATATGGGGACACCCTTTAATTTTTAAGTTTATTTTTTATTAACTTCTGTTATTGGCAGCTATAGTGATATGCAGTTTTTTTAAATTTTAAAAGGGTGCTCTTTACGGTTCATAATACACGTAAAAAACACGTATGTTGTATGGGGACACCTTTTAATTTTCAAAATTCTGAACTTCTTTTAAAATGGGACCAATCTGTAAGCATGTCCTTTCTAATAAAGAAAAATTTTTTAAAATCGGTTCAGAAATGACTGAGTTATGCGGGCACAAACATAAAAAAAGCAACATTCAGACGAATAGATAACCTCCTTCTTTTTTTGAAGTCGGTTAAAAAAGAGCCATGTTTATTTTTTGTGTGACCTTGGTCTCGATCTTAGTCTAAACCTGTAAATATAAAGGTATTCGTATGTTCCTGACTTACATGGCAATGATTTTATTATGGCTATTGCTTGTACTTGATTTTGATGGTGAACAATAAAACGCATCTCTATCTAAATACATGTTTGTGTGTATTCGTATGTGTTCAAGTATATATTTCAGTTTCGTTTGTGTAATTATTTCACCACAATGCAATGTTGGTTGTACACTGATTTACTGATTTAGCTATACACTGATTTACAAAGAGCAATTGAAAATCGCACCGGTTTGCAAAATAACCAACTACAACACACCACAACCGAATAATAAAGAAGATTTAAATTTCATTGCAATATTACAGGCAAAACCAAGTTATCCAATACAATGAGCATAATGAGCGCCACTTGACCTATCGTCTCAGTGATTCTACTCTTGGTTTGCTAAATTTATTTCCAAAAATTAAATTTAAACATTTTTTTTAATGTTGCATTGTGGACATAAATGCAACTTTATACAAACGAATTCTTAGTCAGGCTTAAGTTTTTATATTTTATTTAACTACTCAAGAGGTTTAAAAAACTTTTATTACTGATTGGGTGAAATTTAAAAAAGAAAATTGCAAAAAAATTTATTTTATTTCTATATCGCTACAATGGACATTTTGAATTTTATCAAAAAACATTCCAAAACAACTAATACCATTTCATCATATTTTCCTTCACTTAATACGTCACAAGGGTTTTGATATCTTCTGTATATAGCCCACTAGTCTGCGACATTTATTGTCGAATAGTATTTAAAATTAAATAGTAATTAACATTAACGGGGTAGAAATATCATCTTTAGAAAAGCGAAGACTTAATTAGGTCTTGATTTTTTTTGCAAAAAAAAATCAGGTTACCTCAGAAATTCTAACGATAAGTAATGTTAAATATTTAATTTGTATTTAAAAATTTACTTATATGATAAGTAATGTTTCTAACGTACTTGTGATACATCTGTTGCAAGATGCCTATATCTCGAAAAAAAATTTATATACATGTATTATGGTAGATATAAGTAGAGCTTTTCCAATTCAGTAAAACTATTCTCGACCAAAAAAAAAAAAAATGAAAGACGGAAATCAGCCTTTCCTTAAGGTCCTTCACAATTATTTAAGTTTTTACAAGTGTAATACTTTTATACTTTCATTTCATGCTTATAATTCCTAGCGATAAAGCTAGCTTGACTCTTGACTCAAATCGCATACTTTATACGTTGTCTATAACTTAACAATAAATTCAATTTTATAGTTATGAAATGAATCGGGTAAAAATACTATAAAGATCATAGTACGTTTATTCATGGAAAGCTTAGTTAATAAGTAGTGTACTTCTCGTATCGTTTTGTATGTCTTTAAAATAATTTTTGATTAAAGCACAACCTTGTCGATTCGTTAGTCTAATTTAGCTTACTAATATATCTTGTTCACCCACCTAATTATTTAAATGAAAATAGACTCTTTGTTATTTGTGTTTAATCATGGACTTGCGGACGTGGACTAAAAAGTTACTTTATCAAACAAATCAGGCCTCCTACAATTTTCATTACCCTAGTAGAAATTCAGCACATAAAACTGTTGTATTAATGACTCCTTATACAAACTTGTCCTTATGGATGAAAAAATTATACATTTTTAACTAGAGACTGCTATTGAAAAACAATGTTTGCTACAAACTCTAGTTCATTGGATGGTTTGCATAACTAGAACTCGTGTTGGCACCACCATACTCGTTCAGACAACAAAGTCGATTTATATCTGAATCCTAGTGGATAGTTAGGCCCATCCTGCTTGGGCGAGACATACAGCTGGTTTTTGATAACTCGAACAGGTTATCTATTATTTTTGCTTTAAGAAATCTATGTTTTAAAAAATGGAATACGTGCACTTGCTCAGAAGTTTCAGTTGTTACAGTTCAGTTTGTGCCATATTAACTCAGCTCTCTGAAGAATTGACATAGTGACCGAAACAGCTTGACACTCAGCTCAACGATCCAGTCTTACACTGTTCTATTGATTGAAGATGTAATGAGTGATCTCAGTGTTCTCCATACCATATTTAAATAAAAAATGAAAAAATGCTGTTTTAAAAATTTAGTAATTGTAATTGAGGTTAATTATCTGCATCGCCCAGGTTTATTCTATTTTAAAATTGATATTATTTTTTGTGGAATTTTGAGAGAAAAACTTAACTAGACTAAAGAAAATTTACTCGCTCGTTTTACCCTAAAAGTAGATTTTTATTGATGGAAAATTTTGGCCAAATAATAACATATTAACCACACGTAGTTATTTGTACCGAAATTCGTTAAGTATATCAAAATGATGTTTACTTTTCTTAAACATTTTAATATTAGACTTAAGTTGTTTTGTTAAAAGTATTTATATATTTAAAACGCGTTTTTTTAGCTGAATCAGTGCGAAGAAAAAACAATTCCGAATTATTAACATGTCTTAAAGCCTATTTTTTATGGTAACCTAGATACATACATATAAAAATATCGCTGTAATAAATACTTTGTTTTATTAACTTAAAACAAATGCAAAAGCTGTTTTTTGTTTTTTTTTTTTTTTGTTGCAATAGGAATACAAAGTGGATACTTGTTCGTATAAATATTTTTTAATGAATTTTAAAATACTCATACGCTAACTGTTCATTGATTTTGTACCAAAACAACAACGCCTGTTCACAAAAAAGAAATAAATTTAAAAAAAGCAATATAAAAAATCTTATCTGAATCAATTGCACACATACGTATATTTAGTTTGTTTTAAAGCCGTTTAAGGTAAAGCTAAATCGCAAAAAACCTTCTTAAGTCACGACTAGCAAAAATGTTATATTCGGATTTGAAGAATCTGATAGACCTTTTAACTTCTTCTTGTATTATTATAAAAGTCTATTTTGATGTAATTTAAAGAAAATTGTAATTTTTCTGGTTTATTATAAGTTTTATAGCGATCTCATTGTTTTCGTATACACATTATTGAGCAAATATCCAAATTTGTTAGAGGTAAAATTGAGTCTCTAAGATCGTCAAAATATTTTACAGTTGCAAAATTGTCCTTTGAAAATTTACTTAAAACAAGAGCATTATCAGAAAGTTATTTTCCAATTATTATTTTACATTCACGTCACTGTTTTTTTTTTCTTTCTTTGTGGGAAATTCATCAGGTTATTAAATTACTTATGTACTATATTCGTATATTGGTGTATTAAAATATCTTTATTAAAAAGTAGGTATCAACGAAGATATTTATTTGTGTTGGTATAAAAAAGCTTACTTACAGCTTTTCAAACTATATTTTTTTTTGCATAATTATATTTTCTGCTGTATCCGTTAAAGTATGTTAGTTGAACGGTCACTCAAAATTCAATAGCGGATTTAACCGATTTTTTACTTAACTGCTATAAGGGAATGAGGTTTCTTATTTCTTGATGCATGGATATTATTAAATTCACCTTCAGTACCGTACGTATTCTGGGTCATGTGAGCCACAAACTTCATTTAACTTAACCACCTTAGAAATTCCACATTTAAATATAAAGTGAAATAGAGAAACTTTTTCCCTTTTTAAAAAATACTAAAATTATTTGAAATGTCCGAAGAATTTAATTGCTAATTTTATAAAAAATATTTGCAAGTATTTTGCAAATATTCCCTCTATAATACATCTTTGATAGGAGTCATTGATTTCCCTTCGTTTAATATTGTCTTTTATTATTACTCTAT
Source organism: Phasia obesa (assembly GCA_949628195.1). NCBI lineage: Eukaryota > Metazoa > Arthropoda > Insecta > Diptera > Tachinidae > Phasia > Phasia obesa. Next base: position 14,555 of record CATIVE010000299.1, on the reverse strand, counting down.
CGTGTGCGTTGACATTATTTTCTGAACATTTAACGTCAATGAAAAATATTAAAAAAAATTATCAGATTATTCTCTCCTGGATATCAAAATTAAATCTCACTAATAGGCAAATGTACATATGTATTTTCATTAAAAACTTTTCAGTTTTAAGTAAAAATAAATAAAACGAAATGTAAGGCAAAAAGAAAAATTAAATGACTTTGTAAGGCAACCATTTGCTGAATCTTTTTTTATAAGTTAATAAATAAAAAACCAACAGTTATAATTTTAAACTGACGTAATGGAAAATAAAAAATAACGGTGAGTCAAGTTGAGTTCTTAAATGATTAAAAAACAGCGGGGAATATTTTCCAAACATTAAAGTATGCATCATTTATATATCAATTATATCCGTATACTGTAACTGATAAACTGTAATAGAACAGAAAACATGGCAGATAAATATGGTAGAGCTATCTGAAACATAAATCCATCTTCTGTACGCTGATAATCTTATTATTATATAATCTTACACAGTAACTAAGACCTTGTTATTTCACACGTGTTCTATATTGATCAGGGATATCAATTTAAATGCAAAGGATATATGACTAAAAATTGCTTTCTTGGTTAGTAATACGATAGATATACTCTTTAATGAATTTGTATATAACTAAATTTTCTCCAGTAGCGATCGCTTCCGTAAAATAATAAAATTAACAAAAACCGTATAACTAAACAACAAAAGTGAAGAAATTGGACACCCAATAACGGTTCGCTTAATTCAACACATATGTATATTCCAAGAGTAGGAGCATATTCAGGGAGTAACTGTTCGGTGTTCGTTGTAATCTAACTTGTATTTTTCAGTTAAGGCGAAATATGTTATAACAAGCAAAGGTGGACTCTATTTTTAAAATTAAACTACTTATGAACTACTTATAGTTTTTATTATTTGCTAAATTATATTTTGAGATATTTTGAGACATACCAGTTTTCTCTTTCAATATTTTCCTGATATTCAAATTAATTTTGATGATTTTTACTTTGCATGATACTTTTTTACTATTGTGTATGTTTATTCAAATAAAATATGTACATGTTTTTGTGATTTTTTATGCTGTACATACTTTTAATTGATTTATGTAGAGTCAAGTATAAAATAATCTTCAGCATTCGGGTGGCATCAAAAATTTACCTAACTTATTAACCACCAAAATGAAACCAAAAGCGATAATTAACCAAAAAGTTTATAACTTTATTAATTGAATGAAAATCAAAAATAAATCTCAACTAAGTAGAGCGGCGGGTTACAGGTGAACATTTTCTTAACTTTTTTTCAATGCATAATGTTTTTAAACATTTCTTGCATTGCAACTGAATTTTTGGATGACAGAAAATATCTAAATTGCTTTTCTACCTATTGGGTTTAGTGACCTACACCATCTTGGGGTAACCCTAGTACTAATGAAGATTAAAGTCGTGCTTTATTTTTGCCATTTTGGCCTAAATACTATCTTGAAATGAAACGTCAGAATAAAAGTATATCCATACTATAGCTATGACTAGCGTTTGCAATGGCCATATCTATTATATTGAGTCTCGTTCTGTTACTAGCCTTTTACTCTCGACTGTGGTGTTTTTAGAATGGCGAATGATAGATGTCGACATTGTTCCTCATCACAGAGTCTATGGTAATTGCTAACATTTGCTTAAGGCTAAGGTCCCCACAGCATCTCCATTTAATATATATATGCAGTTGTCCAAAGCCCTTTTATGTTAGCCTATTTTAAGGCACAGTCTTCAAGTATCGTCTTACCTCGAATTTTAACTTGGAAAGATAATACTTGACAGTCCGTGATCTGTTATTAACGCAGTTAACCATTTGTAGGCACCCAGATTATATTCAAGCTCGTTCTTGGTCTTCCAGCCAACTTGTAGTGAAAAATTTTATAGAATTTGATGGGAATCGAATGTTGTAAGAATAAGAAGAATTCTATGTCAACTTTTTAATCACGGAAACCTTAAAAATTTTAAACGTTTATTTATTTATTTGCAATTATACAAATCTCTATATTTGCCATTAAAATCGCATTTAATCAGTTGGAAAACATTACATTGCATTAAAACTGGATCTAAATGAACTTAACTGTTGCTTTTTGATTGTATTACAAATTGAACAGTAGCTTTTCTTTCCATTTTCATAACGTCAACAGTTTGCATAATATGGGGTTAAATTGTGTAAAAATAATTAAATGGCGATAGCTGTGATGTTGCTTAAAAATAAAATAAGAAACAGTGAAATATAATTTAAACATTTAATGTAAAAGTCAGTCCACGAATGTAAAGTTTTAATTTCACATCATGAGTTGCTGCCAAGTGCGTTTTACTCGAGTGCATTATCTTATCTGAAGACGTGGGAAGAATGTGGCAATATTTCCATTTTAAGACTCTTACTTTTATAGAGCTGAAGTTACGGTTTATGTATTTTCTTTCATCCCTGAACAAAATTTATATAAAATTCTAAAACTATTGCAAAACAATAGTGTTTGCAATATCCCGCTTTTAAAAATAAAAGTTGCTGCCAAAATTGAGATGCCATTGCACCAAAGATTTTATTTTTAAGCTCGCAATAAACAAACAAAAAATATATTTAGTGTGTGAATATTATGCAAAACAAAGAAAAAAAAAACAAACAATAATAAAATCTGTTTCATAAAACAAACATAACAAAGTTGTTGGCATTTTTTATTTTTACTGCTTTAAAAATATAATAACGAAAACCACAGTAGGAGGGCTTAACTTATGAGTATCTCTAATATAAATATTACAAATGTAAATAGTGAAAAAAAAAACAAAAAGACTAATGACAACTTTAACTGGCACGCCAGTTTTTCGAACACGGTTGCTCACCCTTGTTGTTGTCAAGTATTGACAGTAAAACTGCCAAAAATGGAGAATAATATTTAACAACCAAAAACGAACTCACATAATATTCACATTGTGTAGAGACTCATACCCATATATTCGAATAAATAACCGAACTACGCCACAACACACGGAGGTTAAATATCTTGGTATACATCATGATCGACGCTTAACCTGGAAAGGTCACATAGAAGCACAATTTTTTTTTTCTCAATTTTTATTTATTGTATCTTCAATATAATTGAACTATCAATAATTACTCATATCTTAAGTCTAAAAATATACTTGTTAAGTCCAACCAGTGCTGGACAAAAAAAATGTATGTTTCACGGTTACTGTAATTTGTGGGTTATCCCTCTGATGTACGGATGAGAGAAGCAGTGTCCCTCCTTCTTAGTCGAATGTAACCAGGTTCAGTTAGTATGTTACGGGCCAGTGGATTCGGATGAGTTTCAAGCTTCTTTAAATACCTTATGGCAAGTTTCGCTATTTCTGCTTTAACTGATGGCACGTTTAGATCTTTATGGATGTTCGAATTTGTTATATACCAGGGAGCAGATGTAATAATACGTAGAATCTTATTTTGGCGCCTTTGAATTTTTCTACGTTGGTAGCTGAGGCAGTGCCCCATAATTGAATGCCATAACACCATATTGGTTTTAGAATTGACTTGTATAATAAAAGTTTGCAGTCTACAGCTAGAGTAGAATTTCTGCCAATTAGCCAGTTTAGTTGGACTGCTTTCAACTTCATTTGTGTTAACTTTGTTTCTATGTGCCGTTTCCATGTAAGGCGCCGGTCATACATCTTGACCGAGATATTTGACGTCTGAAAGCTGAGGTATCGTTTGGTTATTTATCCGAATAGGGGGGCAAGATTTTCTGCGCAGTGTAAAAGTTATGTTAGTACATTTTTGTTCATTAACTTTTGTTCTCCATTTCTTGAACTATTTTTCTAAATTGGATATGTGGTCTTGTAAATATCGTGATAATACTTCGGGTCTTTCGTGAATGCTCAAAAAAGCTGTGTCGTCAGCAAATGTCGATGTGTGAACTCGGTTACTAGTTGGCATGTCTGAAGTATACAATAAGTACAAAAAGGGCCCCAATATACTACCTTGGGGAACTCCGGCTTCGATTGGCTGGGGTGAGCTCAAAAAATTTCCTTCTTTCACAATAAATTTTCGTTCGGTTAAATAACTATCTAGCAGCTTATATAGGTTTACGGGCAAATTCAGTTTTAGCTTATGTATTAGGCCTTCATGCCATACCTTATCGAATGCTTGAGAAACGTCGATAAAAAGCGCAGAGCAGTATTTTCTCTCTTCAAATGTCTTCTTAACAACATTGACTAACCTGTGAGTTTGTTCGATCGTACTATTTTTTTTTCCTGAAGCCGAATTGATGGTTTGGAATACATCCTTTGTCGCTTAGAATAGGGTTAAGCTTAGTTATTAACATCCTCTCAAACAGCTTTGACATATTTGACAAAACGCTTATAGGTCTGTATGATTCAATTTTTGTGTGGTCTTTTCCTGGCTTAGGAATCATGGAAACCAAGGACACCTTCCAATCTGTGGGAAAGTACACAAAACGTAAAATGTCATTAAAAATAAAAAGAACGATTCTGCGAGCTACACGGAGCAACTCAATTAACATCTTGTTAGTGGTTTTATCAACGCCAGGGGCTTTTTTAGTGTTCAAATCCGGTATTGCCTTTTCAATATCACCAAATTCAAATCTTATCGGCAGCACTAGCCTCGAGAACTGGCAACTCAACTATATCAGTCGATATATTTGGGGTAAAAACCTTTTTCAAATGTGCAGCAAATAAATTTCCTTTTTCGGTATCACTCCTTGCCCAGCCTCCAGCTAAAGTTCGCAAGGGAGGCTTACGTAAGACTGGCCTTTTAAGGTTTCTACAAGCACGCCATAACGAATAATCTGATTGAGGAGTTGCGTCTAGGTCTCCCAAATAATTTTTCAGGGATGCTACTCTTCGAGATTCCAGCATGTCTCTTAGCCGGTTCGTGCATTCTTTAAGTCTGCTTTTGAGTTGAGGAGATCTCTGTGATTGCCATTCTCTACGAATTTTTCTTTTTTCAGCCAAGAGCCGTTCGATATCTGCAGAATAAATTTGATTGTATCTAGCTAATTGTCGGGTTATTTTGAATGTTGGGCAGCTGATTTGAGGTTTTGGTTAAAATCAATAAGACTCCGCTCTACGTCTTCAGGTGTTCTTAGCGGGATGTTTTCCGAACAATGAGTACTAAGATACTTTCTATATTTCAACCAATTAATGCTTGTGGTAGTCATTGGTGATATGATGTTTTATTTGTCCCATATATAGACGATAGTGGGTGAATGATCTGAGGATAATTCAAGCGACGCTTCAGCTTTAATCATTTCTCTCGGAATACCCTTAATCACGCCAAAAATCAATAACATCCGGTATTTTTTGTCGATCAGTAGGCCAATAGGTGGGTTGTCCACTCGATATCACATTCAGACGCATTTTTGAAATTGTGTCAAACAAAACACGACCTTTTGGAGTTATTAGGCGTGATCCCCAAAACGTATGTTTAGCGTTGTAGTCGCCTGATGCTATGAAACAGGGACCTAGTGATTTGAAGAAATCGCTGTATTGACTCTCTGATATTTGAAACCTAGGAGGTGAATAAATTGAAGAAATAACTAAGTTTTGATGAAATTCTTCAATACAGATGTTTGTTGCTTGTAGGTAATCTTCACAAAAATCAGACAGTAAATAATGTTTGATTCGAGCCTTTATTAGTATTGCTGAACCACCACATGCTCTGCCACGGGGGTCTTTGGTGTCATATAAGATATAGCCATATATTTTAAAAAAGCTATTTGTTGTTAAGTGAGTCTCTGAAACCAGCATGACATCAATTTGTTCCTTCTTAAGGAAGTACTCGAGTTCATTTTTGTGTTAGCGCAAGCCGTTTGCGTTCCAGAAACATATTTTTAAACAGTTCATGGTTTGTTAAGTAACGCCTGCAAAATAGTAGATTGCATGCGTACCATTTCTTGCATCATGCTGCTCATAGAGCTCATAAAACTCTTTAACGAATGCACTAATGTCTCGATGCTTGCTTCGAGACGATTAAAATTACCAGATGGTGTTTGTTCTTAAGGATGCGATTGCAAATTAGGAATAGAATTAGTTGTCGGTGTCGCTTTATGTACTGCAGTATGATTGGTTTTACCATATCCGCGTATGAAACATGTTAGGTTGTTGGTTGGGCTAACTGAGGGTAATGAGCATTTGCTCGATATTGTGGGTGCTTAGCAGGAGTATTTGATTTTTGAGTTGTTTTCCTTACCATGGAAAAACTGGACAGCCTCTGTAGTTAGCAGTGTGGTTTCCACCGCAATTGCTACATTTTTTAACTTTCGAGTCATCCCTTGCTTTGTCGCATTGGGCGGAACAATGTAGCTCTCCACACACAACGCAAACCGGAGGCAATTTGCAGTAAGCCCTAGTATGACCATATTCTTGGCAATTTAGACACTGTACGGGTCCTGATCGCTTATGCGGTTCCTCTACGCTTATTTTGCGGTGCAACAGATATCTTAAATTATAGATAGGGTGCGTTTCGTTCTTTTTCAATCGCATATCTCCAGGTTCCAGTTCAACGCGAAATAGAGGTTGAGGGACACGTTCTCGATTTCTGAGGTTGTCTACACTTTTTACCTTAAATCCCGCTTTTTGGAGGCCATCTCTAATTTCGACTGGATCAACGTATGAGTCTACACCTTTTATAACTACCTGCAGACCTTTACTACTCTTCAGCTGATATGTATAAAAGTTCTTTTTGCAGCTTTCAAACTCGTTTACTACTTTACGATAACTGTTTTCATCAATAAATTGTATTTTTGTTTCATCAATGTTGCCACGCTTGATTGGAATCATATAAAATGTGTTCTCACCAATAATAGAAATTAACTTCTTTATTAAGTCGCTGGAGTTTTTCTCCCTTAAATAAATTGGAGGTGGTTTGAACGACCTGGGTGGCGTTTTTTTTTCACTTGTTTCGCTATCTAAATTAGCAAAACGATTATGGGAATTTATTCCGCTAGAGTCCTTGTCTTTTTGTACTTTAGCCATTGGTGCAATCTGGGAAGATTTAGGGCTTCGACCTCTTTTCAGTACAGTTATGTATCTACTTGGGTCTTAGGTTTTTCTACACTATCCATATTAGTTTTGGTAATACTGAGTTTAGAAGGGGACTTGTTTGTAGTTATTTTATTCTCATCGCATAACAACAGCGAGGAACAAGATTGTGTACGTAGAACTGGCGTAGCATTTATACACAAATTGTCACTAGTTTTTTTGTTTTTATTTATTTCAACATTGTCAACATTTTTGTTGCTTAAATTAAAGAGGCTCATTAGCCTTAATTGTTTTTGTTTTATTTTTAAAGTAGCAATTCAATATGCCGTTGTATAAAAAAAAGACGAAAGAAAAAGAAAAAAATATTTTACAAACAACTTTGTTGTTGTATTAAAACAGGTTTGTTTTTTTTTTGTTTTTGTTTTAAATTATTCACACAATGTATGTTTTGTTTTTTGTTAATGCTAGCTTGAAAAAAAATCGCGACCGCACTTATCAACGCACAAAGAAGCACAATTGACACAAATGAAGTTGAAAGCAATGCAAATAAATTGGCATATTAGTAGAAACTCAACCGTAAGTTTAGATTGCAAACTTCTACTTTATAATTCAATCCTTAAACCAATATCGTGCTATGGCATTCAGATATGCCTCAGCTTCTAACAAAGATAAAATCCAAAGGCGCCAAAATAAAATATTACGTATGATTACTGTCGCACTATGGTAATTTAAAAATTCCAATATTCACAAAGACCTAAACGTACAATTAGCTAAAGTAGAAATAGCAAAACAACAGTAACATATTTAATGAAGCTTGAAACGCATCCAAATCCGCTGGCCCGTAATATCCTAAATGATCGTGGTTACGCTTGACTATAAAGCTGGGACATTGTTACTATCGTCCGAACATCAGAGCCATGACCCACGAATAATGACATCAACCATGTACTATCATTATCTTGTCTAGCATTGGTTGGACTTAATTAAGTATATTTTATTTTATATCTTTTTCTTTTATATAAATTTTTTCTTTTAGATATGAGTACTTAATAATATGAACAAAAAAAATTAATCCAAGGCACATTAAGCAGAAAGCCTCACTACGATGGGAAATATTAAAGGAACATTTTTAAATTTTTTTTATATGAAGTTTTCATTTAAGGAGAAAAATTGTATATTTAACTGTCAAAATCCATATAAAAAATTCAGAATTTTCGCCTTAATATTTCCCCTCCATAGTAAGGCTATCTGATATGTATATATTTTGATTGAATCGGTAAAATTGTGTACTGTTACTGCTTTTTCTCTAGAAAATGAGATAGCTAAGCTGAAAAAAAGTATCCTATACTCTTTATTTATTATATGTATAGATAACCAAAACTAAGTTGCTGGAGTGCATACATCTCTATTAAACAAAACAAAGATTCAGATAAATGATAAATTTTTCATATTAGGTTATTCTCTCACCGCGCGCTCTTTAACATTTTAGTTTTGAAGAAAATTCCAGATTAACTATAATAAAAATTATTATAAATTAATCATGCAGTTCTGCAAATATGGGATACTTTAAATTTACTTGGTATTTAGGTACCTATTTCTAGGTAATTATTGATTTATTACCAAATTTTATAATTGAAAATCTTGCATATATTGTATAAATTGTTCTAAAATATACAGTTTTGAGTAATTTATTTTAAATCTGAACCAGTTCTTCATTCATGGGAATGTCTCTCTCTGCCCACTTATTCTTTATCAATTTTAGAAACTTAGTATGTATATACGAAAACTATTTCTAAATCCGATAAGTTTAGTCATCAACGACCCTTTTCATTCTTTCACCTTTTTCTAATAGCGTAATAGTCAGAATCATCGCCATAATTGGTATGAAATGACTAAGGAAAGCTTCTCTGTTAACTCTTCAACTCTATTGTTGAAATTATTATTATTAATAACTTATTTATGAAATTAATAACTTATTTATGAAATTAACGATAAATTTTATTTAAAATTATAACAATTAATTTATTTAAAACAACTTCTCCTTTGCACTAGGATGATGATGAGTGCCAGGGTTCTTCATCGTTTGATTCTTCAAAGACCTCTTCTGAATCTGAATCCTTTTCAGTACAGGTGGAAGCATATAAGAAATTGCTTTTTAAATAAATATAAAAGATAATGACCTTTTTTCTCTCTCTAGCAAAATTCTGCCTGTAAAGCAGGAAAGGTTTGTTTCGTGCCTCAGCCGCTTCTTCTGATAATAGCCCAATAGGCAACAATGCCTCATTCATAACAGTTGCACCATGTATTAAAATCTTGTGCATTTTAGGTGTCATAGGATGCCACTAATATAGGGAAAAGTAAAGTTTTGCAGTATCTAAGCAATAATCCGCAAACTCGTGCATTTGGATTTTGTGACCACTTTATATTACTTCAATAATAACCTTGATTCGGTATATGAAATCAAACTCAATTCCGATTATTTCTGCAGCTAATTTAGGATTGGAACAAAATCTTCTGCTGTGTTACTATCGTTGGTGTTTCCAAATCCAGCATTCGGTACACCTACTATTAGCCCTAATTGACTTCTAAATATTTCTTGGATATTTTTTTTTCCTCGCGTTAACAATGGGTTTTTCCGAATCAGATTTTATTTGCCATTTTTTCACTGTCAGTTTATATAACAGGTATAATATGCTCTCAAATAGGCGAATTCTGGCGTGTAAAGTAGATAGTCCGAAGATAGTCCGTCTATATCTCTTTTGATATTTTAATTGTTTTTTGTACAGGTAACAACAGTGTTATATGTAATGATTTAAATAAAAAAACATCTACTTTCAGTTATTAAAAACCAAAACAATTTATGAATATACTAGGGTTTCTTACTCGTATTTACCTATCCAGGTTAAAAAAATCATAAAAAGGTAAAATTTTCAAAAACTCCCAAAAAAATGGCGCAAAAATGCTAAAATTTTTTTTTTTCACAGTATAAAAGTAGATATCGTAAATTTTGTAGTGATATATAACATTTTTAAGATCGCGATGGAGATAACTCTTAAAAAGCTTTTCACTTTTTTTGACAAAAATTGTTCCAAAAAAAAAACTTTTTTTTAACAAAATTTTTTATCATTAAAAATTAAAAAAAAATTCTAAATTAAAAATTCACAAGTAGCTACTAATAAACCCTTTCATATAAAAAAAAAATCAATACAAAATCTCTATTCGTTTAGCCATCAAAAAATATATTGCAAACCTCTCAAAATCGTTTAAAGTCAATAAAAACGTATACGATATACTCAACTTTCCTGATTTTAACAGTGTCCCAAAACGACAAATCTCAAGCAAAAGCCTTGAAAAATCACTATTCGATGCAGAATTTTTTTGTCTGTCGAGCTGCGTACTTTAATTTTTACATTTCTCAAAATTAATTTTTGGCCTAATGTCCGGCTAGATTAGCAAAATACCCCTCTGTGCGCCGTGCTCTTTCCATCTTATTTCCTGGATGGCAGTGATGTAAGCCTTGTATTCCTCGAGGATATACAGCAACTGAACCTCATAGCAAAACTTTTTCAGATTTAAACAAACGCAAAATATATTACAATCTGTAACAATAAGAACTAAGGTAAAATAAAATAATGACAATAATAAAATATAAATACAACGAAAAAAAGGAAACATTTTAAAAGATAAGTAGGAGGAAGAAAAATAAGAAAAAGTTACGGTTGATTCAAAAATAGCGGAAATTTAAATAAATTTGCTCATTCAGAGTATTTGTCTTTTAACAGACCCTTTTCTGTGCATGATCAAAAGGGACCTGGGAAAAAATCAAATATTTTGAATGTATAGTATATACATGCATATTTGGTTTTTGAAAGCAATTAAGTTTTTGTGTAAATTTTTTGTTTCTCTATAAGTCCCGATCCACACTTGCAATTTTTGTTTCTGAATTACTTTTTAAATTCTCTTTTGAAGTTGCATTCGTGTCCATACTTTAAAAATTGTTTTTCTGACGACTGTATACTTTTATACAGTCATTCTCATGTCGAAAAAGGCAAACAACAATAACAATAGAGAGCCACAGCAGAGTTTTAAGTACATGAAACATTATACCGCTGCCATTTTATTTCCTCTCCCAGCATAAAATACATGTGTTGCAGAAACAAAATTTGCAGGTGTGGAACGGGACTAAGTATGAATTTTTATTATTTGCCCTAAATATATTTCTTGTAAATTGTTTTGTTGCTCGTGTTAACCATAAATAATTTTAATTAAAATAATACACAAGCACAAGATGAATATATATTTAATATTTTATATGTGATAAAACTACACTGCAAGTTTTGCCTGGTCATACAGTTTTCTAATGCTTTTATTTAAGCACTGAAAAAAAAAAATCAAAAGCCCAATAGTTATTGTTAGAGGAGTCTCGGGGCAACATTTGTGCATAATTCTTGGTTAAATGAGCTATGTTTAACAATCAATAGAATGAATGCAGAGTTCTCTTTTCGGTTAAAAAATCGGAAACTAAATCCAGGAAAAAAATAAATCCGGAAAACTCCATTTTACATTCGTTAATTTGACGGATAGTGTTATACGAAAGGTATACGGAAAATTGCATAAAATGATGCGAGCGATATCAGTGCCGAAATATAAGGGCTATCACCGCACACCATATTTATGGCGAAGGACATCGAGGAATAATGTTTGGTGAATGAAATCCGAACAAACTTAAAAGTAACAAATATATGTGAAATATAACTTATTTTAATTAAAGATCTATTTTTCATTATAAACTTGGGCATTCATAGCTTAACAAACTGTAAAAAACTGCTTCTTTGATGCCACGTTCGCTTACGGCTAACCACAACAAAACTTTTCCTGGAACCTTTTTCTTTCGGATAAACCTAGTTTCTTCGGGTGCTTTGTATCTGGAAGACTTAAAGTAATATTTTGGCTGCCATTCATTGCCTCCGACGCACAGTGGCTGAAAATCGTTTTTCGTTGGCCAAAATTCTGTAACTTTTGAACCGATCAAAATATTGAAATAATTTTTTTTTAATGGATAGATATTTAGCTCAGCTTGATTCAGTTAATTACATTAAAATTGATTGGCGACTTTTTAAGGAATTCGAGGTCAAAGTTGAACATTTTAATTTTTTTAACTTTCAGAGTGAAATATGGGTTTATTCTGTGTGTAACATAGTAAAATATCCCTCTAAAATCCAAAAAAGTATATATATTCTTGATCAGTGATGAAATCTAAGACGATGTAGCTATGTCCGTCTGTCCATACGTCCATCTGTCCATCCGGCCGTCCGTCCATTCGCCTGTCTGTATGAACACGATTCAGTCTAAACGAAAAGAGCTAGACCCTTGAAATTTGGTACATATATATCTTGAAGGATAGGGCAGGCTAAGTTCGTAAATGGGCCAAATCGGACCAGGGGGAAAAAATTCCCCTAAGAAGAACTAAACCAACCCTTGAAAAACTACACATTTTTACAAGTTTTTCTGTAAATTTGTTAAGCAAATGAAACATTTTTATGTCAAAGAAGGTTCAAGGTCTTTACCCTGGAGCCAGAAAATCATAAAAATTTATTTTTGGACCCCGCCCCCTTTTTGTCGGTGTTTATATAGCATATTATATGAAAAATAGTGTCAATAATTAACAAATTGTATTATCTAAGCCTAGATTGCATAAAAAAATAATTTTTAAGCTTTCATGACGAATGGAAAATGTACTCGGATCTTCTGCGCTACCTTCACCTCAATCCCCCCCCCCCACCAAAAAAAAATTTTTTGTTTTTGGTTAAGCAACAAGAAAATATAATTTTTATTCATTTGACTTAAATATTAATTGCAAATATTCCATATTTTGTTCTGTGCTATTTCTGTTCTTTAGTAGTTTTTTGGCTTCTTCATCTAAATCCCGATGGTCCACTTTCCATTGATTTCGAATACTGGATATGAACGGATCTGACGTTGCCAATAATATATTAAATAGATCTTCATTTGTTGAATTCCGTGAATTTTTCCTAGTATTGTGCTCTCTATAAAATATGTAATCCTTGTTCCTTTTTTCCTGAGCCTCCTCTGATAGATCTCCAAGTGGCACCAAATGATATTTAATGACATCTTCACCATGATAAAGGATTTTTTGAACTGTTGCACACATATTTCTCCATGGGTAGTTAGTTGTATATATTTTTGCAGTTTCCTTAGCATAATCTCCAAATTTTCTACAGTCAATTTCTTCATTGCACGCAAGTACTTCTAGTATTATTTTAAATCTGAAAATAAGGTTGAAATCCACTCCTGTTATTTCAGATGCTGTTTCTGGATCTGAAAAGAATCTTTATTGCCATCATTTGTATTGCCTGACCCTTGTTTTGGCTGATCTATAACACAGCACAACAAAATAAAAAAAATTTCATGTGCTCTTAAAACCACTATATAATTTTGATGTATCATGACTACCTTTGTACAAAAATGGTAAAATTTTTAAATTCTATGGATAGATTTTTTTTTTAAAAATTTTTTTTTAAAATTGCAATTTTTTGAGACGTTTCTTCAAATAATTAATGATAACTCAAAAACTACTAGTCCGATATTATTAAAATAAATTCAGAAAAATTAAGATTTGCATAGCCTTTAATTTGTCTATATATCGCGTTTCAATCGCATCAATAGTATCGGAGTTATAATAAAAAACTTAAAAAAAATATATATTTTTTACGTAAAAATGGCAAAAATTTTCTTTTTAAAAAATCATAAAAAATCGAAAACAGCAAAAAACTTCCAGATTCATTTTTTTATCGCATAGCGACATATAATAGCAACAAAATGAGATATCGACCATAAAAATCGATTGATTTTTTTCGAATTTATTCACATTTTAGTGAATTCGCTCATTTTCACAAAATTTTAGTTTTTTGCTTGATATACGCATTATAGCGGGTTTTCAAATGTGTGAAAAACATAAATTTTCCAATTTCAAGGGGTGCATGTCGGATTAATGTTAGATTTGATGAGAAACTTCCACCCACAAAATTTTAGTCGAATTCGACAACGTTAACACGTAGCGCATAGGCCCCAAATCTGAAAAAAAGCGTTTAAATCGAAAATAATTGACAAATTTTCAGTTTTTGCAAAATTAACGCTATTTATTTCCCCTTTTGCAAAAAAGTGGATCCTGGTCCTTAGGGCAAACACAATGAGATTTACAATAAGCTACATATCTTTTAAATCGGTTAAACAGTTTTCAAGTTACTTGCCGAAGGCAATTGACAAAAAAATGTAACTAAGTCAAATCGATGGAATAGATCGAAAATGCATTTCATTGTTTTATTCATGTATTTTCTTTTATTTTATATTTTATTATTTAAATTTATTACAACATATAAAATAAGGAAATAAATAAATAAATATTATAAACTACAAACTTTGGAATTTTCTTTTATGACATTTTCTATTATTGAATAACGAAGTGTTGCTCTGAATACTCCAGCAAAAAT
>CATIVE010000298.1:0-47068 GCA_949628195.1 Phasia obesa | reverse complement strand
TTACATCAATGTTGGAGAATCATATCAACAAACTTAATTTAACAAAAAGAGATCGTTACATATTGAGCACTGTGGAACAAACAAGACGATTTTTGTACAAAAACAAAAATATTTTAATAGTAAACGCTGATAAGGGAAATGTTACTGTGGCAATGACGAAAGAAGATTACGAAGCAAGAATGAATGATATATTAGGTGACATGATGACATACAGGAGATTAAAAAAGGATCCCACGAGTTCTTTACAGCGTAAGAATAATGAATTAGTGGAAAAATAGTTCTTAATTGGTAACGTAAGTGAATAGAAAGGAAGAGACTTAAAAATGACACGGCAACGGCACCTAGGCTATACGGACTTCCTAAAATCCATAAGGAAGGATACCCTCTCAGACCAATCTGTGCATCAGTCAATTCACCATCTAGTGGATTATGTAAATTAGTGACGAATGTTTTGAAAAAACTTACAGAGACGTCTGATTACAACATAAGGGATGCGGTGCAATTTAGGAATAAGGTAAATAATAGTGCAATATCTAATGACGAAAAATTAGTTTCCTTTGACGTTATATCACTGTTTCCGAGTATACCAGTTGATTACGCAATAGAAGTTATAGGAAAAAAATGGAACGATATTAAGGAACACACAAACATACCACGAGAACTGTTTTTAGAAATTGTGAAATTCTGTATAAGGGACAATAGATATTTTAAATATAACGACAGAATTTATAAACAGTGTAGGGGATTACCAATGGGTTCTCCGGCATCACCTATTGTAGCAGATTTAGTTATGGAAGCACTTCTGGATAGCTGTATGGAGAATATTGAGGAGAAATCTAGGTTCCTGACGAAATATGTTGACGACCTTTTTGGGATTGTAAAGATAAGTGCAATAAATAAGATATTAGTTCAACTCAATTCATTTCACCATAATATTAAATTTACAATGGAAGAAGAAATTGATGGAAAACTCCCGTATCTGGACACTCTAGTTGTAAGAACGGGAAATGTAATAAAAGTAGATTGGTATCAAAAGCCAACATCTTCCGGACGGATTATTAATTTCCATTCTTGCCAACCCAAAAACGTTATAATAAACACAGCCAACAATCTGATAAGGCGAGTTTTGAACATAAGCGATGAGAGCTTTCACGCCAAAAATATAAAAAGAATTAAAGATATTTTAAAAAGAAATAATTTTCCCGTCATATTAATTAATAAACTTTTGAAAAAGAATAAAACAGATAAGATTGAAAGAAAAGAGACAGCAAAAGTATACAAATCCATGACCTATGTCCCGAAAATATCCGAAAGATTTAAAAATGCACGTATTTACGATGAGGAAAAAATTAAGATTGCCCACACGTCAAAAAACACTTTGAAACAATTATTTACTAACACAAAATGCAAACTGGACAAAATGGAAAACGCCAATGTTATATACAAAATTAGCTGCATGGGAAATGACAGAGACATGTGCGATCAAGTATATGTCGGTACGACTGGTAACAAATTAAAAACTAGAATAACAGGACACAAATCGGATATGAAAAACATTCATAAAATTTCGACGCAAAAAACAGCTTTAGTATCCCACTGTGCAGAGAGAAACCACAAGCCAAACTTAGAGAATGTTGATATTTTACAACAAGAAAACAAATACAAAAAACGGTACACATTGGAAATGCTACATTAATAAACATACCTAAAGAAAAGAGAATGAACTTTAAAACAGATGTAGACAATTCAGCTATAAGCTACAGACACATTATAAACAAGAGAATAAAATAGTCTAATTAGTACAATGTTTAATGTGAAAACTGTCTGACGTACTTTTTTCTTGTACGATTGTTACTCATTGTAAGTCTGTTTTATTTTGTTATTTGTATTGTTTTGTTACACAGTGGTTATAACTATGTATTATTGTATGAAATATATTTTTTCTTGTATTTTAGTCCTTGATAATGATATCCGATGGATATCGAAATATCGGAATAAACTTATAATAAAATCTATTTTGAAAAAACAAAACTGGCCTCAAGCTTGACTATTTCTTCCTTTAAATTGATTAAGAAAAAGGCCGAACACAACACTCCTTATTAAAACTAAAATTGTTATTTTGTGCGCATAAAAGCTTTGAATAATTTCTGCAAAAAAAGATACTAATAAAAATGTTTTTAGTACCGTTGTTAAGTGAATTTGTGGCTTTTGATGATGTGATACTGTTACAACGATACGTTTTGTCATAACTTTGGCTCCAGAAGAATTCGGCCGTATAGCGCAAGAGGATGGTGGATTGACTTCATTGATTGATTGGTTGAATTAAACGCTTTAAAAGCCAAAACTGTTCAAATGTTGTGGTTGGATGATTTGGATGAATTAGAAAAGAAACTGAATGAGGTGGAAGAGAAAGAACGCCTCGATGAATTGGGCATCAATAAGAAGCAAGCCAAAGCTATGGCCAAAAACAAAGCAACAGCTAATGTCGCCTTGAAAGAGCGTAGCAGCTACAAGGACGGAAATGCTGACGTATTTCCTGATCACCAGGGCGTTAAGGTCGAATTCAAAGTTACAGAAGAAATTCTAAAAAATTTCTAATGAAGAATCAGATGATTGTCAAATGCAAGATG
Source organism: Phasia obesa (assembly GCA_949628195.1). NCBI lineage: Eukaryota > Metazoa > Arthropoda > Insecta > Diptera > Tachinidae > Phasia > Phasia obesa. The sequence continues at coordinate 44,438 of CATIVE010000298.1, read as the reverse complement.
AAGTGGTGTAAGAGTCGCCACCACCCAAGAAAAAGCCTGTTACCAAAAGACCACGCAAAAATAAATCCTCCAGTGATAGTGAAGAAGACAAAAAGGTATGTTTCCGCATAAGAAACTCATAAAAGTAAAATTCAATCATTTTCTTTTAATTTTTGCAGAAGAAGAAAATTGTAATTGAAAGTGCAGAAATTAAAGTTGCTTTACCCGGTTTTCCTTTGCCGGTGCAACAGTTTATCTCAAAACCTAATGCTGACGAGGCCGTTAGAGAATATGCAGAACAGTTCAACTGTAGTGTTGTCTTATTACTTGGCATGTTTGTTAAACCTGAAGACAATAGTGTTCATCGTGATTTAGGTATAATTAACATTAACAACGCTTATTTATGTGAATCGATCCAAAAACACCTGTTATTACTTAATGAGCTTAAATTATCTATGGAATATTATAAAGATTGTAATTTTATGGCTGGATCATTTTATAAACAATATAATGTTAAAGTTACAAGAACACATATACTTCCAATTGTTAAAAGTTTAATAGATAAATAAAGTCTGTATGAAAAATACTCAAAATATTATGTATTATGCACCTTATTTATCTTTGGAAAGAAAATCTGATACTAACATATTAAAATTTTTTATTCTTTTGCAAAAAATATACAAAGCATTTTTAACTTTTTAAAATTTTATTTTTTTAAAACATTAGATACAAATGTTAACACTTCAGTAGAAAAATATTTACTCAGCATCCTCATCTTCATAGGCTTTTGAGAAGTGGACATCGGAGTTGACGTATAACTTCATTTTAACCCGCTTGAAGGTAACGTTGTTACCCAAGTTGTTAACTTTACCGTGAATTACCTGTTCACCAAATATTTTGTTTATTTTGTTCTTGAACTGAATATGTAAAAAAGAATAATTAAATAACTTAATACATATTTCTAAAACAGTTTAAAGTATTTACTTGTATAAAAGGAGTTTTCAAAGAGACTTTGAGGCGTGTTTCATTAGCTCTGCTAAAGTGCGGGCAGTTATCAGTTCTTGCTGAAATATTATACCAGTGTCTAGGAAGTGGTTTCGGATCAATTTAAGCAAATGTGGTGCATCTGCAAATGCAAAAACTTTATCCTCGACGCTTGCTGGGTTGGGAAACCAGGGTTTTTCTAAATGGATTTTTTTTCATAAATTGTTTATTGTATCTTCAATATTTTTGAACTAACAATAATTACTCATATCTTAAGTCTAAAATAAAAATATACTTTTTAAGTCCAGCCAGTGCTAGACAAAAATAATGTTTGTTTCACGGATTTTGCAATCATTTGCGGGTCATCCCTCTAATGTACGGCCAAGAAAAGCAGTATCTCTTCTTTTAAGTCGAATGTAACCAGGTTCGTTCAGCATGTTACGCGCTAAAGGGTTTGGATGAGATTCAAGCCTCTTTAGATATGTGACTGCATGTTTCGCTATTTCTGCTTTAACTGATGGCATGTTTAGGTCTTTGTGGATGTTCGAATTTTTTATATACCAGGGAGCAGATGTAATCATACGTAGTATCTTATTTTGGCGCCTTTGAATTTTTTCTACATTGCTAGCTGAGGCAGTGCCCCATAACTGAATCCCATAACACCAAATTGGTTTGAGGATCGACTTGTACAGTAGAAGTTTACAATCTAAGCTCAGGGTAGAGTTTCTGCCAATAAGCCAATTTAGGTTAGGTTAGGTTTGGAAGGGTTGTGCCAAAACATGGCACATCCACTCGGAGACCTATTGGTCCATTGTGATTCCCTTCAGCTAAACTACAACAAAAACTAACAAAATTTTGGGGAAAAAGAGAGCCTTATTATGCTTCCTGCCACCTATCACTCAGCCACCCGATTTCCTTGATGAAGCCGACGACATCCTCGATTTTACACCGCGCGATGTCGAAGAGCCCCTCGATAAATCTATTACCTAGCCATCTAAGTCTGCGGCTTTGTAATACCGGGCAGTGACACACGATGTGCTCAACAGTGTCCAGCTCCTCCTCATCCTCGCACAACCACAGAAATCTGGTGTGCCGACGACCCAGTTTCTAGCCATTGCCCTAATGGCGCAATGACCTGTGATCAACCCTATCACGGCTCTTAAAACCTTCTTGTCTAGACCTAGAAGTATCTTGGTTTTCGCAGCGTCCAGTCTAGGCCAGATTGACCTCGACACTCTGCAATCTCCCGTTACTTCCCAAGACACATTGATTTTCCTGACTACCCAGTCTGATATCATCCTGTAGTAGTGACTAATCGGTGGCTTAACCGATTCTACCCTAATTGAATTTACCCCTTCCGAGCCCAGTCTCGCAAGTTCGTCAGCAATCTCGTTGCCCTCAACATTACAATGGCCCGGGACCCAACACAGTCTAATCCTATACTTGTCCGTCAGTGCGTCGATAGCCTTTTTACAATCAGCAACCAGCCTAGATGTGACCTTGTGTCTTTTCAAGGCTTTAAGCGCCGCCTGGCTGTCGACGCACAGCGTGACCTCTTCCCCTTCTACAAACATGTCCAGACACCAGCTCTGTGGCTTTTAAAATCGCCAACACCTCTGCCTGGAACACACTACAATCGTCTGGTAGTCTGTAAGACATGCGTGTTCTGGTTCCCAGGATGTGAACACCAGCACCGGTGCCCGTTTCCATTTTTGACTCATCTGTGAACACCGCAACCCCGTCATACAGTTTATCAGACCCCAACCATTCTTCCCTATTTGGAAATACAACCAAGGGGATCCTACTGAAGTCAACCTCGTTGACTATGAAGTCCGTTAGCCCAGGGGTTAACGGAACCGGTCCATTGAGTCCAACCTCAAGAAGAATCTTTGTGTGTCCTGTGTTACTCGACTTCACCAACCCTGATTCAAAAAGTCTAAACAAACTTCTCGCCGCCATTCCGACCACAAACCTTTCAATAGGGAATAGGTGCAGCATAATGTCCAGAGCTGCTTGAGGTGTACTTCTCCTAGCACCTGTGATGCCAATAGAAGCACACCTCTGGACCTTGGCAAGAGTTTTCCTATGTGACTCCGTTTTCAAAGCCTCCCACCAAACAGCGCATCCGTACGAAACAATGGGTCGAACAACCGAGGTATAAATCCAGTTTACAACCTTTGGTTGTAGGCCCCAAGTTTTTCCTATGGAGTTCCTGCAGGCATAATAGGCATTTAGACCCTTTTTAAGTCTTTCCTGAATGTTCCTGCTCCAGACCAGTTTACTATCCAGATAAACTCCTAGGTATTTAGCCTCGCTTGCTAGTTTCAACTCAACACCATTAACTTTGGGTGGTTTGAAGCCAACCACTTTGTATCTCCTGGTGAAGAGAACTAGTTCAGTTTTATCACCATTGACCCCCAACACTTTGCTCGAGGCCCAGGATGAGAGCTCCCCAAGTGCAGCCTGCATGACTTCTGTGATAGTGGAGAGAAATTTCCCTTTCACCAATAACACCACGTCATCTGCGTAGGCCACTATTTTCCTTCCCTGTGTATCAAATTGTCTTAAAATGACATTCACCACTAACAGCCATAGTAGTGGGGATAGAACCCCACCTTGCGGCGTACCCCTAGTGACTAATTTTCGCAAACAGCCGCCTCCTAGCTCCGAGTTGATGATCCTACTGCTAAGCATACGGATAATCCACTCCACTATGAAGTCCTGGATGTTAAGATCTACTAGGGATTCCCTAATAGCCTCCAAAGTAACATTGTTGAAGGCACCTTCAATATCTAAGAACGCCGCTAACGTATATTCCTTATCCTGTAAGCCGCGCTCAATATACCTAACCACATTATGAAGCGCACTCTCAACCGATTTACCCTTAAGGTAAGCATGCTGAGCGTCACTAATGACCTGCGGGTCAATTGTGTTCCTTAGGTGCAGATCGATAACACGCTCTAACGTTTTCAACAGAAAAGACGATAGGCTAATCGGTCTGAAGTCCTATGGCTTCGAGTGGCTTGCCTTACCAGCCTTGGGTATAAATATTACCCGAACTTCTCTCCACCAATTGGGTATAACACCTCTTGCTAAACACGTCCTAAAGATGTCCCTAAACAGCCTCAAGATATGTATCGGGACGTTTTGCATCATGGCCGGAAAAATACCATCCGGGCCAGCAGATTTATAAGGCTCGAAAGTATTAATCGCCCATGCAACCTTGTCCACAGTTACTAAATCCTTGATCGCCACCTCTGATCTCCCTACCAATCTAGGGTACAAATCCCTAACCGAATGATCGACTCGTAACCCACTACAGCCCGGGAAGTGCGTGTTCATAAGTAGCTCCAGGGTCTCAGAGCTAGATTCGTTGTATTGCTTTTAGTTTCATTTGTGTTAACTTGAAATCAATGTGGCTTTTCCAAGTAAGGCGACGGTCAAGATGTATACCCAGATATTTAACGTCTGAAAGCTGTGGTATCATTTGGTTATTTATGCGAACAGGAGGGCATGAGTCCCTACGCAGTGTGAAAGTTATGTGAGTTATGGAGTTGAGTGAAAAAGTTCTATTAGAAAATCTTGAAAATTTTATTTTTAGTGTTAAAAATAATAAATAATAATAAATAAATAATAATAAATAAAAAAAATTTAAACACGAGGTTTTTATAAATGATAATAAATAACAATATATGATTGTAAGAAATCATTACCCGTTTTTATAGAAGTTTCTTCAAAATAAGGAAGCTTCCAAGAAATATTAACATTGTAATCGATGTCAATACGATCACCCTCGCAGTTGTTTGTTGTTAAAAGTTGTGTGTTGTTGGAAGTTGTACGTTGTAAGAAGTTGTGTGATTTAGTTGTTGTTAGTTAGTTGTTTAAACTTTTAAAAGGTGTTTTAATACTTTTAAAAGGTGTTTTAATACATTTACTTACCTATGGAAACACCTAGATCTTTCCACAACTTACGGTTGCTTGGCCCCATGTCGCACACCGTGGCCACAACTGGGAAACCTACATCATGCAGCTTGCATATTACATTCACCAGAAGTTCTTTCGTCATTTTACAGTCAAAGCTGTAAAAAATTGGCTGCTTCATGACTTTCGAAGACCACGTGCCATAATGACCTGTACGTAATTTGCTGGCTTTTGCAAAATATCAGAAACCGAATCATAGACGAAAGTTTCAGCTATCTTCATTTCATCAAATGAGAGAACGCATATTTTTTCTTCTACTTTTAAGTTGGTGGTTTGTCTCATGAATTCTAAGGATGAGCTTAAAATTCCTTCACTTACATTAATTTTGGACCACCAACGCTGTAGAGTTGATAAGTGCGAGAGTCGAAACCCTTTTTCATAAAGGTGGTTGTACGCCCTTGGTCCCGCAGCGTGTAAACATATGGAGCTTGAAATATCCTCCCACTTCCATTTAATAGGTCCAGGGCACTCAAGTTTTCTGATTTGTCCTTCAGTAAATATTTTGCGCATACCATCGACAGCCGCGTTTGCCAGTGCAAGCTTCAACTTTAGCTCCTTATTTTCTGCTTCTAACACACGAACTCTTTCGTAATATTTCTTATTTGAGTTTAATTCACAAATATCTTTCTTTTCAAAAATTGATGAACTTAAAATAAAATCGCATTGTAATGAATTCAAAATACCAAGCTATGCACGCATTAAGACCGATTTATGAAAATAAAAAAACTTACTCTGTTTGAGTTTCCTGGTCCCTGGAAAGTTCTTTGCCGGGTTTTGTTTTGGTTGCAAACTGCTCCCACATAAAAAAAGAAAAGGGCATATCGCTTACTTTATCGTTGTTAACCAACGTTTTAATCGCGTTGAACCCGAGAGGCTCATTACTTTGGTTAAGGCTTGTACTAAAAGATTATATTTATTTTTACACATTTATGCAACCAATTACTTTTTACCTTCTGGGTGAATTTTCTTCCACTTCACTTTCTTTCGCGCTCATCTCAACATCTTTCAGTTGCACAACAAACGGCTCAGCATTTGGCAAAAGATATGTTTTTGTTCCCGAGTGTATGACGCTTGACTTCAAGAAATGATCCTGACATATTAAACTCCTTTGTGCCAATCTTTTACCACAAATTTCTTCCCATGCTTGCTTCTTTAGAAGGTCTTTTGGCACACCAAACAAGCTGCCACTTCCACTTACATATTTTTTGTTGCACAAACAACAAACACGCATTTTCCTTTTTATATTTTTAAAAAAGTAATTTATTTATAGGGTTTTATATTTTTTGCTTTTTTTAAACACTTTTGTCCACTTTTTATTTCACTTTTGAAAAATTCTTTGAATTTAATAAAAACAAACACAATGGCGCTTTAAAAATGAAAACAAATTTTGACATTTCAGAACAATAATAAATATTCACAGCTGTGGACTTGCATGTACTTTATATAGATATACTTTGGTAGCACCTATAAGAGAAAAATTCAACTAAACTAAGAAGAAACTAACAATAACAGTATTTTATAGCCACACTCAAGTCGTAGTATTCCTACCAAATTTTAAAATTTAACGCTAAATAACAAAAACAACACGCACGCGACTTAAAACAAATACAAATTTTATTCAATTGGCTATTTGGCAGTAAGTAATTCATATTAGCGCCATCTGTGGTTAAATATCCAAAAAAGTGCCGTGCCGTACTAAGTAGTTAAAACGATCTGTGATTTAAATATACAACTTTCAAATATTAAAGGTGCCGAGCTATACTAAGCAGTACTTTTATAACGGAGAGCGTACTTTCACTGTATTTTCTCCACTTTCTCTTGGAAATAAGATATTTTAGAATACTTAGGTACCTCCTCACAAAATTTTTTTAAAATCCATGCAGTGGTTACGTGATGCGAACGTCAATAAAAAGCAGACAGACAGACGGAAATGAGTTACTACTTTTTTATATGTATAGATAACGGATAATACTGCCATAGATGATAAAATAGCCCGTACGAAGATATTATTTTTGGCCAGGATTATTAAATTCTGTGATATATGTAAAGGCACGAAGCATCCTAATATCGTTCTTAGGCCTTCTATGGGAAACCCAGCTATGTCAGAACGTTTATTTTAAAAGTTATATATATAAAGTCACGGTCAGGCCATGTTGGCATTTTTGTAGTCTTGGACCATTTTTCAAAATATCCCTTCTTACAGCCAAAAAAATTGACAGCAGATGTTGTATCCAATTTAGAACCAAACATTTTTCACATGTTTGGTGTATCCGAGGCTATAGTCGCTGATAATGGAGCACAATTCAAGTCAAAAATTTTCCAAGAACTTTTGAAACGGGCAAACGCATCCAAGCGTATCAATAACTCTGTAATAGCAGCAATCCGTGCGTATGTGTCTCCGGATCAGAAAAACTGGGACGAAGTCCTTAGTAGTATCGGTTGTGCACTTCGATCAAGCATATATTCTGCAATTGGAGTGGACCGAATTATTTGGCGTTTAGCCAGCACATGATAACAAATAGACAAACTTATGGATTATTGCGTAATCTTAATAAACAATTAAAACGTAATGAGAAAACATATAATTTAAGGTCAAGGGAAGTATCTTTTAGGGAAGGCCAGGAAGTATCCATTCCCAAGGCTATCGAACAATTGATTTAATTAAGATCAAATAAAGAAAAAAATAATAATAATATAAAAATTTGTTATAAAATATACTTTAGAGTGTTTTTGTGTGCTAGCGAGATCACATTTTGAAGCCCGAAAATCTGATCTAAATTTTTCGCCAACTGACCATCTCATATTAAGAAATCCCTACTAGCTACAAATTTGCATCTTCGATTAACAATTTAATGCACACGCCACCTTAAAATTCAGCTATAAACCCAGAACTTTAAATAAACCTTAAATAGCAGTCACGTCATATTTTCATTTCTATTTTTCCATGTGGACCTAATGGCGTCGTTATTTTTTATCAGTTTTAACTGTACGGTTAAATACGAACAACGACCATATCCACACACTACACGTTCTTTACTTGAGTTCAAGACGTATTTATTTTACTTGGTGGCATCATGACGGCAACAATAAGAACTGCTACTAAAGTTGTAAAATAAAACAATTTGTTTTCATAAATAAAACAAAACAACACAAATTTGACAATAAAACTCACAAACACCGGCCTTTTTAACTGCGTAATCACACACACGAGCAGTTTTGAACGAACACGTTTCAAAACCGACGATAAAAATCAAGAATCAACAGATATTTTTTATACGTGCAAGAAGGACGGTTTTTGTCCACAAACCGACAGTTTTAGCCGTACAGTTTTAACGGTACGGTTAAAACTGATAAAAAAGGACGACGTGTATGGGCGCCTTAAAACTGCAACTTAACAGAGGAAAAAAACCTAGTCAGATTATTTTTCTAAGGAAAATACCCTAAAGTGCATTTGCTATATACAGCAAATTCTTATAACAGTCGGAAAAGGTAATTTTTCTTGTCAAATAAGGCAAAAATTAAATTTATTTATATATTTTAAGTTTTAAATCCCCTTACCCTTATAATAAGGAAAAAACCCTAAAGTGCATTTGCTGTCTACAGCAAATTCTTATAAACGTCGGAAAAGGTAAATATATGTATATATTATTTTAAGTTTTAAATCCCCTTAGCCTTATAATCTGGATTTTAACTTGTTAATTAAAACATCTTTTGTTTTGCATTTTGGGATTAGGAGTTATATGTATAACTTAGTCGTACACATATATTATATGTATTAACACTTTTATAGAAACCCTATGCATTTACTCTTGTATGAAAACCCTATTTTTATTATTAATACTTGTTGATAAAATACTCCTTTGTAAACTATTTTTATTTATCGTACTATCATAAGAAATTTATTGAGTTTTATGAAAATTTGTTTTTAGTTTTAGTTAAAATCTGGAATTCTAATGGAATTTTTGAATTTAATAAAAAATAAAAAAAATAAAAATTATTTTTATTAATTGGCGCAGTCGGTAGGATCCTTTTATTAAAAAGAATCAGTGTTTCGGTAGTGTTTACAAAAAAAATTTTTGTAAATAATTAATTAATCCTGCGAATCCCAAGGGACCCTCCAGGATATAATTGAAAAAAAAAAAAACAGCAGCAACAGAAAATCGTGTTGGTGACATTTTAAAGAAAAATAAATTTTTGATTAACTATATTATAATAGAAAAAGCTGTCCTGGTGCTATATTCTATCGTGTGAGTGTGTGAAAAAGGACAAAATATTAAGAAAAGAAAAAAACATTAACTCCTTAAAGAAAATAAATACAAATAAATATAAATAAAATAAAATTTTGAAAAGTTTTGAAAACTTAAACTTTTTCACCAAGAAAAATTGAACGGTAAGACAAACCGAATTTAAAACTGGAAAAAAACAAAAACCATTGATAAGAAACCTGGCGATTTTTAAAAAAGTTGGCGATATTGTTGGCGAATTTTCATTAACTTTTGGCTAATATTAGAAACTGAATTAGGGAATATAAAAATGGATAACAAAGAAATTGAAGTTTTAAATGTAAATTGTTTTTCATATTTAAATAGCATTTTACTTCTGTAACCTTCGAAACATATAAATAAAAAACTTTATCTCTCGATTTTAAAATGCTGCAATTTCTTATCACAAACATAATTTCTTGTTTTCCAAAATGTTTATAAATCCTAACATACTTTTGGAAACTTATCAACCAACCATATTAGAAAATATTCAGCCTTATTGTGTGAGGCGTTGTAGTTTTACGTCAGCTAGCTAGCATAGTCGATGACGTTTCTTAATTTTTTCCATACCGTGCAAAAACGGCCTACGACATTTTTTGTAATAGAATAAATGTTGCAGTGATTAAAAGTTAATAAAAATTATTTTTTAATTCTGTAATTTTTTTAATTAAAGTTTATTCTTTAATTTTCTATTTTCTTAACTGATATTGTGGAACAAGATTAACGTGAGTACCTGCCATACTCGGCCTAACCTCACGGTGGTCTTACCACCGAGTGAAACTTAGGAGTAGACTAGCGCCCCCATTGTGTAGTATAACAACACTTTACGATTGCCACCAATCGCTTTTTGTGTGTGATACAGTCACAATGAGTAGCAATTTATATAATATGGCAAGCCTTTCCAAGGCAAGCCTAGATCCATATTATAACCTCTTGCTTAGGGTTTTGGAGACTATCCAAACTCCGTCTGTTGAGAGTGCAACAGCACACTTGATCGACCTTGTACCTTACCTACTTAATCGATCTTAAACCACAGCCACCACGTGTACTCCCGAAGGGGACCTCACCAATAACCGGTCACAAAGAGGATAGGCTCTCTGTGGGGCCACCGATTCCCGTGGTACCAGTACTTTGGGCACTGGTCCGGCCTCGAGGAGGACCCGTATTATAAAACAACAGACCTTTTCTTCCAGATTTAGGCTCTAGGAACCCTAGCGTCTGGTGCCCCTATTTTCCCCGAGTGGACCGCGTCAAAGCATTTGCCATATTCCTGCAGTGACAATTGGGACCCCCGGGGGTATTTCTTAACCGATATAAAGGATTTCAACAGTTTTCCTTCATCTTAACTTCATTTTTAGCGTTCCGTACCCAAAGGGTAAAAACGAAACCCTATTGTTTTCGCTACAATATCTGTCCGTCTGTCAGAGCCTTTTATCTCTGGAACCGTAATAGGTAAACTCTTGAAATTTTCACAGCTGATGTATACCTATTGCCGCTATAGCAATAAATACTAAAACTTATAGGGTGTTCCGGAAGAGAGTTGTTATTCACGAATAAGTGTTTTTTTCTTGAACTGTAGGAGGGATACACTTGAAATTTACAAACAGTAATTAAAACTTAGCTCGCTATATAAACAAGTATAAAAAATAAACCTAAAAATTAAAGGGTGTTCCGATAGTGATGGGATTTGCATGTATAAGGCCTAAATTTTGAACCATAATATGTAGACGTTTGAAATTGAAGTTGTTTGAAGTTGTATAACTGGAGGTCCCTTTGTGCCTGAAGAGAGTTTGCGCAGTCTTCCTCCGCCGAAGTTGGCTTAACACCAAACTCCAAATCTGCAGGCAAATTTAGCTCAGACCCAAAGACTATTTTCGCTGGTGTTCGTGAGGTAGAATCGTGAATAGCTGATCTATATGCCAACAAAAATTTGGGTATATTCTCATCCCAATGCCTCAGGTATTTCTCCAGATTTCGATTGAATCTTTCGACCATGCCATCAGATTGAGGATGTAAAGTTGTCGTTCTGGTCTTTCTTATAACATATACTTCGCACATCTCTTTGTACGAACATCAATCACACATACGCCTTTGTGCAATGCTTACACTCCAGATTACATGGCTGCCTAGAAAGGGCGTCTGCGTTGTTATGCCTGCCTGCTTTTCTGTTCTCAATACTAAAGTCATAGCTTTGAAGTCGTCCAATCCAATATACATGTGAAACAGCCGTGAACTATGTAATCAACCGATGGAAGAGCATAGGAAAAAATAATAAAATGATGGCCATTTTTCTAGATTTTAAAAGATCCTTTGAGACTATTGACAGAAAAATTATATTACATAAACTAAAGATGTATGGAGTAAGAGGGAAAGAATTGAAATGGTTTCAATCTTACCTAGAGAACAGAAATTGCAAAAGTGAATGGAATAAATAAAAAATGATTTAGGAGTTTGGCAGGGCTCAATTCTAGGTGCTCTTTTATTTATAATATATATATTATATCGAGTATATTAGGCAAGTCGTTTATGTAACGATTAGGCAAGTCGTTTATGTAACGACTTGCCTAATGTACTCGAGAAATGTGATAATTTTATATGCCGACGATAATATACGACGGTAATATACACGGAAGAAATAACACAGGAGAAATGTTTAGATAATTTAAAAAGAGACAGTGAAAATGTAAACGTTTGGTTAAAGATGAACAAGTTAAAGTTATACGAAAAAAAGACTAAAATTATGGAAATAAATATGAATAGGAATGTGACAATAGAAATAAACAATGAAAGCATAGACAAAGTAGAAAATATAAAATATATACCTATACCCGGTGCGCTTCGCTACACCCATCCACAAAAAAATACAATAAACTTTTGGAAGAAAAGTATGGCCAACCTCTAACTCGAAAACGCACGCTATTCTCACATCAAAAATGTTTTAGTTTATATGCAAGGTAGGACGCCTACTGTTCCCAACAATCTGTTTTTTGCTTGACTATACATATTAACACGATAATAATTTTTAACTTTTATGGGAGGTCCCACTATCCTAATCCTGTCTGTATTTTGCTAGAATATGCACATTAGTATGAGGTTTCAAGACTCCAGCTCTTGTGCTTCTCTAGGTACACATTAAAAAAGAAATTTAAAGAACATATATGTAGACTATATATGCAAGAAAATCAGCAAAAAAATCGTTTTTATTAAGAGAATAAGAAATAAAATATCAGTGATCACTGCAATTAATATATATAATTCAATAATTAAACCACATTTTGAATATGGTTCTACCATTTTATACACATGCTGCTTAAAAGAACAACTAAATAAACTACAAAAACTGCAAAATAAGGCGATGAGGGCAATATTGAAATGTTATAGATTTACACCAAAATGGCTTAACATACGACAGAGGCTGCAACTATTGTACTTTAACGTTCATAAAGAAGATAACAAAAGCAGACACACCAGAATGGCAGAATACCAAAGGACATTATTTTATAAAGGATTACAAATATATAATAGAATACGAAACGATTTGAGGATTGAAAATAATATTGTTATAGTTAAAAGAAAATGTGTAAATTTTATAAAAAAAAAATAAGTTCAATTTTACAGATTACAATAATGTTTAGTAAATTTATAATATCAATAATTAAGAGTTTATTAAAGTATTTCAAATACTAATATTATGAAATATCAAAAATATTTCCTCTAATTAGAATAATAAAAAGTTTGTAGTAAAATGTTTTACGAAATTACGTAATTTCGCATACATTTCATCACTGCCCAAATTAACTCATTCTACTTAATTTCGTCGAAATTAACTTGAAATAACGATAGACAACGCTGGTTTTGCAGAAGAAGCTACTTTTTTGCAACCATGACCATATTTACAACCTTTAAAGTGCGCTCTTGTCAGAAAAAATTTAAAGGCCAAATGAAATGATGAAAATATATACATAATTGTACATTAATTTTGTTTTAGTCTTGTTTTTAATTCGTGTATATTTTAAATTAATTTGCAAGTGTTGTGCGAAAGATTTTTGCAAAAGAATTAAATTATACAAATGTAACTAAACTTGATCAGGTATTTGCAAAATTAACTCAAATGTCAAAAAGCCCAGTATGAACACTTTAGATTTCGTTAGTAATTTCAGCTCGAAATTACTTATGTGCGGTTTCTGTATTACAGGCGAGCAGCTCGTCTAAAAAATTTGGAATCACTCAAAAAATTGAGTGCTTTTCATACAAATATTCTAGACCAGCCGCACGTCTGTAATAAAGAATATGCACATTAATTTCGTGGCAGTCTGAATGGGATATTATTTCTTTTTTATTATTCTTCTTGTTTACATTCGGTGTGCATGGTTACCTTACTTTATTTTAAACAACTGTTCAATAAAGGGACAATAAATCCATATGCACTTCACGATTGCAATTGTTTCGTCTAAGAGAATGAACTTTTCATGGGATCAAAAATTTCACCTCTTATTCACGAAATGGATTTCATTTTAACAAAATTTAAAAGGTAATACTTTAAAAAGTATCTTTTATTATATTAATTTTTAAAAACAAATTAGTTTTGAAAATAATTGTATATTAATTATTCATATTAAACCAGATGCATATTCAGATGGAAATTCGAACTGGTGAGAATATAGTGACTTCACTGTAGGTAAAAAACCTGCGTTCGGTATTATTATCCATGATAAATGAAGTATGATGTTTTTATTGTTCCTAAAAATAAGCACATATATAAATTTTAGATTTAAATTTAAACTATAATTTTTAATAAGAATTCCACCAATAAATAACACAAAAATATAAATATTTTGAATTTCAATAAATTCAGTTATAAAGTTTAAGATATGTTTTTTTTAATTTAATTATTTTATTAGAATGTAGACCAAGCATACATTTTCATACATGTACAGTGAGGTGCACAAATGAGTACAAATTTGTATTTTGAGCACTTTTTATGTCATAGAAATAAAAGTAATAAAGCAAATACAAATTTTTTTTTGTAGTTTATTTAATATTTGGTACTTAACGAAACACTGTAAAATTCAAAACTTAAAGCATCAATTTCTAAGAAAAAAATTAAGAAAACGAAAACAACTCCAGTGTATTCCATTTTGCACCGTTGAAAAATCTTGCGGAATACAAATATTTTTACTACTTAGTCCAAGCCCTTTATTTTGTAAGGCATCATTTACGCGGTTTGCACACTCTCCACCAATTTCTGTACAATTTCTTTTGGAATATTCTTCCATTCCAGATTGGTAGGGGCTGATTGGTACTGTCCCAACCGTCACTTCACAATTGACCACAAATTCGCAATCGGATTGAGGTCGGGACTTTGTGCTGGCCACTGCATTAATTAAAAATTTAGCTTACCAAGCCATTTTTTCACGATTAAGGACGTGTGTTTTGGTTGACCATCCTGCTGAAAACTTACTTCTTCTGCAGGATAGGCGCTCTTAACTACAAAATCAAAAAAATGAGTCTGCAAAATCCTCAAATAGTCTTCTTTCTTCATTATATTATCAATTTTTTGCAGTGGTTCAAGGTCCCACCACGTAAAGCAACCCCATACTATGACGTTTCCTCCACTGTTTGCTTCACATATCTCTTTTCATATCTCTTTTCATTTCTCTTATCATTAGACGTGCGTCCGCATTAGTTAAAAGCTTTTTACGACAATGTTTTTACCACACGCGGTTTATATAATGTCGAGCTTATGTCTTCTTAAATAAAAACATTTCTTTTCCTCAAATTCTTCATAAAATGCAGAGGTGCAAAATTGAGTACATAAGAGTTGTTTTGATTTTTTCGATGTTTTCTTGGTGCTTGATGCATTTTGTTACAAATTTTATATAAATTTATTAAGTACTAGATACTTAATAAACGACAATAAAAAATTTTGGATTTGCCTTATTACTTTTATATTTATGAAACAAAAAGTGCTCAAAGTACAAACATGTACTCTTTTCTGCACCTCACTGTACATATGTTTAGATAAGTTATATATGTACATATATTAGGGAAGTTAATTAAACGGTTTTTTGTTATAGTTTTGATAAATTTAAATTTAAGCTTACAAATACTACTATTTATTTGCGAATCCGTGTTTTTCTAGTTATTTTCGATATAAAAACCGATTTTCAAGTAAAACGCTTTGTCAGATTTAAACTTTTGTTCTAAAAAATCAGCACAAAATTGTAATGAGTGTATTCTGCAATGAATACATACATATGTATATAAATAAGCAACAGCCAACTATTGTATTAAGCGGTGTTTACTTTTGTAGATAGAAATATCGTATTTTCAGAAAGAGCAATTTAAACAAAGCAAGCTTTCAATAATTAAAGAAAAACGAAAATACGAATACCAAAAAGTAAGGAATTGTAATCGTAAAACACAAAACAAATTTAAGGAAGACTACTCTTAAAAGTAAGTATCCATACTATATACATATGTACATATGTATGTAAAAGTAATTTTATAATTTTTAAATATTTATGTAAAAGAGAAAAAAAATATGGAGAAGGTCAGATAAATGCAAGAACGAAAACACGATAATAAATTCCAAATTAAATGAATAAAATTTAAAAAAAATCTAAGAGAAATAAATTCTTAATGACTTCCTCAACAAAATTCGAAACGAAAATTTTGGTTGTACAAAAGAAGGAAATATATGTTAAAAAGCGTGCAAAAATAGACGAATTGCTAACAACTTCCTGCAGGTGTTGAAAAGCGAAGAGGCTTAATAAAATATTTAAGTAAGCAACCTGAAAAAAAATTTCTCCAAAAATGCATAAAATTAACAGACTCACCTATATTTTGACAAAATATTATTTTTGTAGAAACGTTCATATTCACATGGTACATAATATTCAATAAAAAGCTATTTTGAAATTTTTGTAAATGACATTGTGTTACGTTTCATATGACGATATGTAATTAGATAAAAGAAAATGATTAATGACAAAAAACTTAAAACAACTTGTGTATAATTTTTTGCTTGATTGATTGATTTATATTGTTACGTTTTACCCATTATTGTTAAAGTACCCAACGTAAAGTACGTTGGGTACTTTTAATTGCAAAATAAATACACACTGATATTACTTTTACTGTAAGTCACTTTATTTATTGACACTGTTCAAAAATGCAAAAACTCTTACAAAACCTCCACTGAACTCTTAGACGTTTGTACAGGTGCTACCAGTTTTCAAAATTATATTAAACTACTAGCTGTGCCCGCCATGTCGTGGGCGTCCTGATAATATTTTGCTCAATTTTGCTTTGAAAGTATTCCACACCTATTGTAACTACATATGTACTTTTATAATATAGTAGCACCTATAAGAGAAAAATGCAACTAAACTAAGAAGAAACTAACAATAACAGTATTTTATAGCCACACTCAAGTCGTAGTATTCCTACCAAATTTTAAAATTTAACGCTAAATAACAAAAACAAAACAACACGCGACTTAAAACAAATACAGATTTTATTCAATTGGCTATTTGGCAGTAAGTAATTCATATTAGCGCCATCTGTGGTTAAATATCCAAAAAAGTGCCGTGCCGTACTAAGTAGTTAAAACGATCTGTGATTTAAATATACAACTTTCAAATATTAAAGTTTCCGAGCTATACTAAGCAGTACTTTTATAACGGAAAGCGTACTTTCACTATATTTTCTCCACTTTCTTTTGGAAATAAGATATTGTTACGAAAGAATTTATTCATTATAAGCTCTGAACATTAATGGCTTATTTTCTTACAATCATGGAAGAAAGAAACGCCTCATACAAAAATTCGCATTTACGCATACACACACACAGATTAAATAAACACTCTTCTGTTAAATACACAGCCACATGCATAAATACAAGCATAAACAAATAAACAGCCACACACACAGGTTAAAGAAATAAATAGCCACAAATACAGGTATAAAGAAATAACCAATCACACAAACAGAAAACAAGAGCAATAACAATCGAACCTGCCAGATATGTCTGGAATAGAACATTCTGGTGCTTTTAAAGCACCTATATAAGTGAATCGTGCTGGCGCGTAGTATGGCAGTATTAATTTAAAAGTCAAAGAGTTAAGTTGTCGAATATTAAGAGTGTTTAACAGTTTGCTGTATTTTTGAACAGTGGTGTTAAGTAAATAAAGTGACTTACAGTAAAAGTAATAACAGTGTGTATTTATTTTGCAATAAAAAGAACCCAACGTAAAGTAAAAACGTAACAATATTTTAGAATACTTAGGTACCTCCTCACAAAATTTTGTTAAAATCCATGCAGTAGTTTTTACGTGATGCGAACGTCAATAAAAAGCAGACAGACGGACGGAAATGAGTTACTACTTTATTATATGTATAGATAACGGATAATACTGCCATAGATGATAAAATAGCCCGTACGAAGATATAATTTTTGGCCAGGATTATTAAATTCTGTGATATATGTAAAGGCACGAAGCATCCTAATATTGTTCTTAGGCCTCCTATGGGAAAGCCAGGCATTTTTGTAGTCTTGGACCATTTTTCAAAATATCCCTTCTTACAGCCAAAAAAAAATTGACAGCAGATGTTGTATCCAATTTAGAACCAAACATTTTTCACATGTTTGGTGTATCCGAGGCTATAGTCTCTGATAATGGAGCACAATTCAAGTAAAAAATTTTCCAAGAACTTTTGAAACGGGCAAACGCATCCAAGCGTATCAATAACTCTGTAATAGCAGCAATCCGTGCGTATGTGTCTCCGGATCAGAAAAACTGGGACGAAGTCCTTAGTAGTATCGGTTGTGCACTTCGATCAAGCATATATTCTGCAATTGGAGTGGACCGAATTATTTGGCGTTTAGCCAGCACATGATAACAAATAGACAAACTTATGGGTTATTGCGTAATCTTAATAAACAATTAAAACGTAATGAGAAAACATATAATTTAAGGTCAAGGGAAGTATCTTTTAGGGAAGGCCAGGAAGTATCCATTCCCAAGGCTATCGAACAATTGATTTAATTAAGATCAAATAAAGAAAAAAAAATAATAATAATATAAAAATTTGTTATAAAATATACTTTAGAGTGTTTTTGTGTGCTAGCGAGATCACATTTTGAAGCCCGAAAATCTGATCTAGATGGGAGGTTGTGTACAGGCGCTAGCAGTTTTCAAAATTATATTAAAATAAAACGGATAATAATGATATAGATCATAAAATAGAAATCCCTACTAGCTACAAATTTGCATCTTCGATTAACAATTTAATGCACACGCCACCTTAAAATTCAGCTATAAACCCAGAACTTTAAATAAACCTTAAATAGCAGTCACGTCAAATTTTCATTTCTATTTTTCCATGTGGACCTAAAGGTGTCGTTCTTTTTTATCAGTTTTAACTGTACGGTTAAATACGAACAACGACCATATCCACACACTACACGTTCTTTACTTGAGTTCAAGACGTATTTATTTTACTTGGTGGCATCATGACGGCAACAATAAGAACTGCTACTAAAGTTGTAAAATAAAACAATTTGTTTTCATAAATAAAACAAAACAACACAAATTTGACAATGAAACTCACAAAAACCGGCCTTTTTAACTGCGTAATCACACACACGAGCAGTTTTGAACGAACACGTTTCAAAACCGACGATAAAAATCAAGAATCAACAGATATTTTTTATACGTGCAAGAAGTACGGTTTTTGTCCACAAACCGACAGTTTTAGCCGTACAGTTTTAACGGTACGGTTAAAACTGATAAAAAAGGACGACGTGTATGGGCGCCTTAAAACTGCAACTTAACAGAGGAAAAAAACCTAGTCAGATTATTTTTCTAAGGAAAATACCCTAAAGTGCATTTGCTATATACAGCAAATTCTTATAACAGTCGGATAAGGTCATTTTTCTTGTTAGTCGTACACATACATATATTATATGTATTAACACTTTTATAGAGACCCTATGCATTTACTCTTGTATAAAAACCCTATTTTTATTATTAATATTTGTTGATAAAATACTCCTTTGTAAACTATTTTTATTTATCGTAGCATCATAAGAAATTTATTGAGGTTTATGAAAATTGTTTTTAGTTTTAGTTAAAATCTGGAGTTCAAATGGAATGTTTGAATTTAATAAAAAATAAATAAAAACAAAAATTAATTTATTAATTGGCGCAGTCGGTAGGATCCTTTTATTAAAAAGAATCAGTGTTTCGGTAGTGTTTATACAAAAATTTTTGTAAATAATTAATCAATCCTTCGAATGCCCTCCAGGATATAATTGAAAAAAAAAAAAAAAAACAGCAGCAACAGAAAATCGTGTTGGTGACATTTTAAAGAAAAATAAATTTTTGATTAACTATATTATAATAGAAAAAGCTGTGTGGTGCTATATTCTATCGTGTGAGTGTGTGAAAAAGGACAAAATATTAAGAAAAGAAAAAAAAACATTAAATCCTTAAAAAAAATAAATACATATAAATATAAATAAAATAAAATTTTGAAAAGTTTTGAAAACTTAAACTTTTTCACTAAGAAAAATTGAACGGTAAGACAAACCGAATTTAAAACTGGAAAAAAAAGAAAAACTATTGAGAAGAAACGTGGCGATTTTCAATCTTATTTGGTGATCTAATTTTGGATTTGGCGACATGGCGACTTTTTGGCGATTTTTAAAAAAGTTGGCGATATTGTTGGCGATTTTTCATTAACTTTTGGCTAATATTAGAAACTGAATTAAGGAATATAAAAATGGATAACAAAGAAATTGAAGTTTTAAATGTAAATTGTTTTTCATATTTAAATATGATTTTACTTCTGGAACGTTCGAAACATATAAATTTATTTAAAGTTCACGAACATTTTATATTTAAAAATGTTTTTCATTTTATTCTGGAAACTTTATCTCTCGATTTTAAAATGTTGCAATTTCTTATCACAAACATAATTTCTTGTTTTCCAAAATGTTTATAAATCCTAACATACTTTTGGAAACTTATCAACCAACCATAATAGAAACTATTCAGCCTTATTGTGTAAGGCGTTGTAGTTTAACGTCAGCTAGCTAGCATAGTCGATGACGTTTCTTAATTTTTTCCGTACAGTGCAAAAAAGTCTTTCGACATTTTTTGTAATATTGCAGTGATTAAAAGTTAATAAAAATTATTGTTTAATTCTGTAATTTTTTTAATTAAATTTTATTCTTTAATTTTCTATTTTCTTAACTGATATTTGTGGAACAAGATTAACGTGAGTACCTGCCATACTTGGCATAACCTCACGGTGGTCTTACCACCGAGTGAAACTTAGGCGTAGACTAGCGCCCCCATTGTGTAGTATAACAACACTTTACGATTGCCACCAATCGCTTTTTGTGTGTAATACAGTCACAATGAGTAGCAATTTATATAATATGGCAAGCCTTTCCAAGGCAAGCCTAGATCCATATTATAACCTCTTGCTTAGGGTTTTGGATACTATCCAAACTCCGTCTGTTGAGAGTGCAACAGCACACTTGATCGACCTTGTACCTTACCTACTTAATCGATCTTAAAACACAGCCACCACGTGTACTCCCGAAGGGGACCTCACCAATAACCGGTCACAGAGAGGATAGGCTCACCGATTCCCGTGGTACCAGTCCTTTGGGCCTAGAAGAGAACCCGTGATTTTACTCACAGACCTTTTCTTCCAGATTTAGGCTCTAGGAACCCTAGCGTCTGGTGCCCCTATTTTCCCCGAGTGGACCGCGTCAAAGCATTTGCCATATTCCTGCAGTGACATTTGGAACCCCCGGGGGTTTATTTAACTGATATAAAGGATTTCAACAGTTTTCCTTCATCTTAACTTCATTTTTAGCGTTCCGTACCCAAAGGGTAAAAACGTGACCCTATTGTTTTCGCTACAATGTCAGTCCGTCTGTCAGCGCCTTTTATCTCTGGAACCGTAATAGGTAAACTCTTGAAATTTTCACAGATGATGTATACCTATTGCCGCTATAGCAATAAATACTAAAACGTATAGGGTGTTCCGAAAGAGAGTTGTTATTCACGAATAAGTGTTTATTTCTTGAACTGTAGGAGGGATACACTTGAAATTTTCAAACAGTAAAAAAAAGTTAAAAAAATCGCTATATAAACAAGTATAAAAAATAAACCTAAAAATTAAAGGGTGTTCCGATAGTGATAGGATTTGCATGTATAAGGCCTAAATTTTGAACCATAATAGGTAGACGTTTGAAATTTTGTTGTATTACTGGAGGTCCCTTTGTGCCTGAAGGAAGTTTGCGCAGTCTTCCTCCGCCGAAGTTGGCTTAACACAAAACTCTAAAGCTGTAGACAAATTCAGCTCAGACCCAAAGACTATTTTCGCTGGTGTTCGTGAGGTAGAATCGTGAATAGCTGATCTATATGCCAACAAAAATTTGAGTATATGCTCATCCCAATGCCTCAGGTATTTCTCCAGGTTTCGATTGAATCTTTCGACCATGCCATCAGATTGAGGATGTAAAGTTGTCGTTCTGGTCTTTCTTATAACATATACTTCGCACATCTCTTTGTACGAACATCAATCACACATACGCCTTTGTGCAATGCTTACACTCCAGATTACATGGCTGCATAGAAAGGGCGTCTGCGTTGTTATGCCTGCCTGCTTTTCTGTTCTCAATACTAAACTCATATCTTTGAAGTCGACCAATCCAATATACATGTAAAACAGCCGTGAACTATGTAATCAACCGATTGAAAAGCATAGGAAAAAATAATAAAATGATGTCCATTTTTCTAGATATTAAAAGATCCTTTGAGATTATTGACAGAAAAATTATATTACATAAACTAAAGATGTATGGAGTAAGAGGGGAAGAATTGAAATGGTCTCAATCTTACCTAGAGAACAGAAATTACAAAAGTGAATGGAATAAATAAAAAATGATATAGGAGTTCGGCAGGGCTCAATTCTAGGTGCTCTTTTATTTATAATATATATATTATATCGAGTATATTAGGCAAGTCGTTTATATAACGACTTGCCTAATGTATCACACAGGAGAAATGTTTAGATAATTTATAAAGAGACAGTGAAAATGTAAACGTTTGGTTAAAGATGAACACATTAAAGTTAAACGAAAAAAGACTAAAATTATGGAAATAAATATGAATAGGAATGTGGCAATAGAAATAAACAATGAAAGCATAGACAAAGTAGAAAATTAAAAAAAAAAATGGTTTTATAACTGACTACCTATACCCGGTGCGATTCGCTACACCCATCCACAAAAAAATACAATAAACTTTTGGAAGAAAAGTATGGCCAACCTCTAACTCGAAAACGCACGCTATTCTCACATCAAAAATGTTTTAGTTTATATGCAAGGTACGACGCCTACTGTTCCCAACAATCTGTTTTTTGCTTGACTATACATATTAACACGATAATAATTTTTAACTTTTATGGGAGGTCCCACTATCCTAATCCTGTCTGTATTTTGCTATGCACATTAGTATGAGGTTTCAAGACTCCAGCTCTTGTGCTTCTCTAGGTACACATTAAAAAAGAAATTTAAAGAACATATATGTAGACTATATATGCAAGAAAATCAGCAAAAAAATCGTTTTTATTAAGAGAATAAGAAATAAAATATCAGTGATCACTGCAATTAATATATATAATTCAATAATTAAACCACATTTTGAATATGGTTCTACCATTTTATACACATGCTGCTTAAAAGAACAACTAAATAAACTACAAAAACTGCAAAATAAGGCGATGAGGGCAATATTGAAATGTTATAGATTTACACCAAAATGGCTTAACATACGACAGAGGCTGCAACTTAATACTTTAACGTTCATAAAGAAGATAACAAAAGCAGACACACCAGAATGGCAGAATACCAAAGGACATTATTTTATAAAGGATTACAAATATATAATAGAATACCAAACGATTTGAGGATTGAAAATAATATTGTTATATTTAAAAGAAAATGTGTAAATTTTATAAAAAATAAGTGCAATTTTACAGATTACAATAATGTTTAGTAAATTTATAATATCAATAATTGAGAGTTTATTAAAGTATATCAAATACTAATATTATTAAATAAAAAAAATATTATTAAATAAAAAAAATTATCCTCTTAATGACTTCCTCAACAAAATTCGAAACGAAAATTTTGGTTGTACAAAAGAAGGAAATATATGTTAAAAAGCGAAGAGGCTTAATAAAATATTTAAGTAAGCAACCTGAAAAAAAAAACTTTCTCCAAAACATGCATAAAATTAACAGACTCACCTATATTTTGACAAAATATTATTTTAAAAATTATATTACATAAACTAAAGATGTATGGAGTAAGAGGGAAAGAATTGAAATGGTTTCAATCTTACCTAGAGAAGATAAATTACAAATGTGAATGGAATAAATAAAAAATGATATAGGAGTTCGGCAGGGTTTAATTCTAGGTGCTCTTTTATTTATAATATATATCATGATATAATAATACAAGGTAGTTCCATTTCAAAAATGTTTGAAGTTTGCCGGAATTATTGAAGTATGTTTTTATGTAAACAACAAAAAAGCGTTGCCACTAATAGAAATAAGAAATATTTATTTTGGAAATTATTTAAAAAAAATGTGTATTTTATAAAAATAACATAAAATAAAAACGTGCTTTGGTTTAATAGTAAAACTTATGAGGAATAAATCTTGTTATAGATTATGATTTCCTTAAACTTTTATAGGTACACTTTTGTACTGAGAAAAAAAAATTATATTTCAACCTTATTTAAGCTGCATGCTAATTGACCCTATGAGAAATCGCCACAAAATAAAAAAAATTGTAAAAGGGTCAGTAGTGACATTAAGGGCATTGACTTTTTTATATATTTTTTTTTTAATTCTAATAAATCATTAATGTTAACAATTCTGTAATTTAAGGTAAACAACGTAACTACTTAGCTAGTTTTTAGGACTTCAAACCGTTGTTTTTACACTCTTATTGATGCATTTCCTGAGAATCACCCCTATTCCATTTGGCGTCGTCCACACAATATAGGTTGGTATTCTCTTTGTCGACATAACATTTAACGATGAGTTTTTAATTTTATTTGTTATTTGTAAGAATATGTGACGTTTTGTTGTATCGACGACGATTTCATCACCTTGGTTTATAAAATTCAAAATGGAAAAGATTTAAATACCAATTCGGAAAATTAGTTGAAGAAATAGAAAATTTCGACGTGATAGAAAAAACTAGAACAGATTCTTATTAAGCACTTTCATTCCACAATATAAAATTTTTTTAAAAGAATGTTTTTCTACAGAACAGTGTTATGGATAAGTCGTCGAAATCGTCATAAGAGCTTTAGGGAATACAAAATTATAATCAAATTGATGTTGACGTCAATATAAAATGATGTCGGCTCGTCAAAGTGGTGACGAAGTTCATGGTGATAGTTATTAAAACATTTTGGATAATTGTCCATTTGTAAATTTTTCAAAAACGACAAAATATTACCAAATTTCGGATTTCTTAGGTTATTTTTCATTTTTGCTTTTGAGCAATTTTGCATGCAGCGTCCTTATTCACAATAAAATTAACTAAACTTTTTAATTTTAAGTTCCTATAATTGTGCAACTTTCAATTTTTCTTGATACTCCTGGCAGATTAGCTTTCCATCTAAGTTAAAAAAAATAATTTCTTAAATGAACATACCTTGCCTTGGGTAACTTGTACTTAATAAGAAAACGGGAACTTAGAAACATTTGTCATATATAGGGATATTAAAAATCTTATTTGTGAAATCCTGCAATACTGTATTACTATTAATTTAAACTTACATACATAAACTTAAGGATTGTTTCTGTTTCTAATTTTTAAAATTTCGAATAATGGGAAAAAAACGCAAAATGGGATTTCACAAAGTATGTGATATGGTAGCACAAATTTAAATAATTCCCGCAAATGTCAGAACGTTAATATGGCGACAAAAAGAGAGAATGGAATTACCTTCTATTATTATATCATGATATACATATGTATATATTATATCAAGTACATTAGGCAAGTCGTTATATAAACGACTTGCCAAATACTGATTTGTCATCGCTTGCCAAATACTGATTTATCATCGCTTGATTTTGTAAACGGCAGGGAATCAATGAGCATAATATATCTAAACGTAGCTTTCGTCTCGCAAACGTCGACGAAAAATTTGATGTTTTTCATAGCCCGTTCAGGCTGCCAAGTAATTAAGTCTTTTCATGATTTCGGCCGAAATCAACTCGAAATTACGTAATTTCTCATACATTTCATCACTGCCCAAATTAACTCATTCTACATAATTTCGTCGAAATTACCTTGAAATAACGATAGACAACGCTGGTTTTGCAGAAAAAGCTAGTTTTTTGCAACATGACCATATTTACAACCTTTAAAGTGCGCTTTTGTCAGAAAAAATTTAAAGGGCAAATGAAATAATGAAAATATATACATAATTGTACATTGATTTTGTTTTAGTCTTGTTTTTAATTCGTGTATATTTTAAATTAATACGAAAGTGTTGTGCGAAAGATTTTTGCAAAAGAATTAAATTATACAAATGTAACTAAACGTGATCAGCTATTTGCAAAATTAACTCAAATGTCAAAAAGCCAAGTATGAACACTTTAGATTTCGTTCGTAATTTCAGCTCGAAATTACTTATGTGCGGTTTCTGTATTACAGGCGAGCAGCTCGTCTAAAAAATTTGGAATCACTCAAAAAATTGAGTGCTTTTCATACAAATTTTCTAGACCAGCCTCTAGCCTGTAATACAGAAACTGCACATTAATTTCGGGGCAGTCTGAATGGGATATTATTTCTTTTTTATTATTCTTCTTGTTTACATTCAGTGTGCATGGTTACCTTACTTTATTTTAAACAACTGTTCAATAAAGGGAACAATAATTCCATATGAACTTCACGATTGCAATTGTTTCGTCTAAGAGAATGAACTTTTCATGGGATCAAAAATTTCACCTCTTATTCACGAAATGGATTTCATTTTAACAAAATTTAAAAAGTAAAACTTTAAAAAGTATCTTTTATTATATTAATTTTTAAAAACAAATTACTTTTGAAAATAATTGTATATTAATTATTCATATTAAACCAGATGCATATTCAGATGGAAATTCGAACTGGTGAGAATTTAGTGACTTCACTGTAGGTAAAAAACCTACGTTCGGTATTATTATCCATGATAAATAAAGTATGATGTTTTTATTGTTCCTAAAAATAAGCAAATATATAAATTTTAGATTTAAATTTAAACAATAATTTTTACTAAGAATTTGACCAATAAATAACACAAAAATATAAATATTTTGAATTTCAATAAATTCAGTTATAAAGTTTAAGATATGTTTTTTTTTAATTTAATTATTTTATTAGAATGTAGACCAAGCATACATTTTCATACATGTACAGTGAGGTGCACAAATGAGTACAAATTTGTAGTTTGAGCACTTTTTATGTCATAGAAATAAAAGTAATAAAGCAAATACAAAATTTTTTTTGTAGTTTATTTAATATTTGGTACTTAACGAAACACTGTAAAATTCAAAACTTAAAGCATCAATTTCTAAGAAAAAAATTAAGAAAACGAAAACAACTCCAATGTATTCCATTTTGCACGTTGAAAAATCTTGCGGAATACAAATATTTTTAATACTTAGTCCAAGCCCTTTATTTTGTAAGGCATCATTTACGAGGTTTGCACACTCTCCCCCAATTTCTGTACAATTTCTTTTGGAATATTCTTCCATTCCAGATTGGTAGGGGCTGATTGGTACTGTCCCAACCGTCACTTCACAATTGACCACAAATTCGCAATCGGATTGAGGTCGGGACTTTGTGCTGGCCACTGCATTAATTGAAAATTTAGCTCAACAAGCCATTTTTTCACGATTAAGGTCGTGTGTTTTGGTTGACCATCCTGCTGAAAACTTACTTATTCTGCAGGATAGGCGGTCTTAACTACAAAATCAAAAAGATGAGTCTGCAAAATCATCAAATAGTCTTCTTTCTTCATTATATTATCAATTTTTTGCAGTGGTTCAAGGTCCCACCACGTAAAGCAACCCCATACTATGACGTTTCCTCCACTGTTTGCTTCACATATCTCTTTTCATTTCTCTTATCATTAGACGTGCATCCGCATTAGTTAAAAGCTTTTTACGACAATGTTTTTACCACACGCGGTTTAAATAATGTCGAGCTTATGTCTTCTTAAAAAAAACATTTCTTTTCCTCAAATTCTTCATAAAATGCAGAGGTGCAAAATTGAGTACATAAGAGTTATTTTGATTTTTTCGATTTTTTCTTGGTGCTTGATGCATTTTGTTACAAATTTTATATAAATTTATTAAGTATTAGATACTTAATAAACGACAATAAAAAATTTTGGATTTGCCTTATTACTTTTATATTTATGAAACAAAAATTGCTCAAAGTACAAACATGTACTTTTTTCTGCACCTCACTGTACATATGTTTAGATAAGTTATATATTTTGAACCATAGGTAGGTTTGAAGGTAGACGTTTGAATTTTTTTTTTGTATAACTGGAGGTAGCTTTGTGTCTGAAGAAAGTTTGCGCAGTCTTCCTCCGCCGAAGTTGGCTTAACACCAAACTCTAAATCTGCAGACAAATTTAGCTCAGACCCAAAGACTATTTTCGCTGGTGTTCGTGAGGTAGAATCGTGATCTATATGCCAACAAAAATTTGAGTATATGCTCATCCCAATGCCTCTGGTATGCGCTGACCACTTTTATCAGGTATTTCTCCAGGTTTCGATTGAATCTTTCGACCATGCCATCAGATTGAGGATGTAAAGTTGTCGTTCTGGTCTTTCTTATAACATATACTTCGCACATCTCTTTGTACGAACATCAATCACACATACGCCTTTGTGCAATGCTTACACTCCAGATTACATGGCTGCCTAGAAAGGGCGTCTGCGTTGTTATGCCTGCCTGCTTTTCTGTTCTCAATACTAAAGTCATAGCTTTGAAGTCGTCCAATCCAATATACATGTGAAACAGCCGTGAACTATGTAATCAACCGATGGAAGAGCATAGGAAAAAATAATAAAATGATGTCCATTTTTCTAGATTTTAAAAGATCCTTTGAGACTATTGACAGAAAAATTATATTACATAAACTAAAGATGTATGGAGTAAGAGGGAAAGAATTGAAATGGTTTCAATCTTACCTAGAGAACAGAAATTACAAAAGTGAATGGAATAAATAAAAAATGATATAGGAGTTCGGCAGGGCTCAATTTTAGGTGCTCTTTTATTTATAATATATATATTATATCGAGTATATTTATATAACGACTTGCCTAATGTACTCGAGAAATGTGATAATTTTATATGCCGACGATACGGTAATATACACGGAAGAAATCACACAGGAGAAATGTTTAGATAATTTAAAAAGAGACAGTGAAAATGTAAACGTTTGGTTAAAGATGAACAAATTAAAGTTAAACGAAAATTATGGAAATAAATATGAATAGGAATGTGACAATAGAAATAAACAATGAAAGCATAGACAAAGTAGAAAATATAAAATATATTGGTTTTATAACTGACTACCTATACCCGGTGCGCTTCGCTACACCCATCCACAAAAAAATACAATAAACTTTTGGAAGAAAAGTATGGCCAACCTCTAACTCGAAAACGCACGCTATTCTCACATCAAAAATGTTTTAGTTTATATGCAAGGTACGACGCCTACTGTTCCCAACAAATCTGTTTTTTGCTTGATTATACATATTAACACGATAATAATTTTTAACTTTTATGGGAGGTCCCACTATCCTAATCCTGTCTGTATTTTGCTAGAATATGCACATTAGTATGAGGGTTACTTGTGCAAGGTTTCAAGACTCCAGCTATTGTAGTTCTCTTGGTACACATTAAAATTGAAATTTAAAGAACATATATGTAGACTATATATGCAAGAAAATCAGCAAAAAAATCGTTTTTATTAAGAGAATAAGAAATAAAATATCAGTGATCACTGCAATTAATATATATAATTCAATAATTAAACCACATTTTGAATATGGATCTACCATTTTATACACATGCAGCTGAAAAGAACAACTAAATAAACTACAAAAACTGCAAAATAAGGCGATGAGGGCAATATTCAAAAGTTATAGATTTACACCAATAAGTTTGATGTTGAACACATCAAAATGGCTTAACATACGACAGAGGCTGCAACTGAATACTTTAACGTTCATAAAGAAGATAACAAAAGCAGACGCACTTTTTTATATTTTTATACTTTTTTTAATTCTAATAAATCATTAATGTTAACAATTCTGTAATTTAAGGTAAACAACGTAACTACTTAGCTAGTTTTTAGGACTTCAAACCATTGTTTTTACTCTCTTATTGATGCATTTCCTGAGAATCACCCCTATTCCATTTGGCGTCGTCCACACAATATAGGTTGGTATTCTCTTTGTCGACATAACATTTAACGATGAGTTTTTAATTTTATTTGTTATTTGTAAGAATATGTGACGTTAAAATTTTGTTGTATCGACGACGATTTCATCGCCTTGGTTTATAAAATTCAAAATGGAAAAGATTTAAATACAAGTTTGACCCAATTCGGAAAATTAGTTGAAGAAATAGAAAATTTCGACGTGATAGAAAAAACTAGAACAGATTCTTATTAAGCACTTTCATTCCACAATATAAAATTTTTTTAAAAGAATGTTTTTCTACAGAACAGTGTTATGGATAAGCCGTCGAAATCGTCATAAGAACTTTAGGGAATGCAAAATTATAATCAAATTGATGTTGATGTCAATATAAAATGATGTCGGCTCGTCAAAGTGGTGACGAAGTTCATGGTGATAGTTATTAAAACATTTTGGATAATTGTCCATTTGTAAATTTTTCAAAAACGACAAAATATTACCAAATTTCGGATTTCTTAGGTTATTTTTCATTTTTGCTTTTGAGCAATTTTGCATAGAGTTATTTTGCATGCAGCGTCCTTATTCACAATAAAATTAGCTAAAGTTTTTAATTTTAAGTTCCTATAATTGTGCAACTTTCAATTTTTCGTGATACTCCTGGCAGATTAGCTTTCCATCTAAGTTAAAAAAAATAATTTCTTAAATGAACATACCTTGCCTTGGGTAACTTGTACTTAATAAGAAAACGGGAACTTAGAAACATTTGTCATATATAGGGATATTAAAAATCTTATTTGTGAAATCCTGCAAAACTGTATTACTATTAATTTAAACTAAAACAATTTTCGTTTGTTTACTTACATACATAAACTTAAGGATTGTTTCTGTTTCTAATTTTTAAAATTTCGAATAATGGGAAAAAAACGCAAAATGGGATTTCACAAAGTATGTGATATGGTAGCACAAATTTAAATAATTCCCGCAAATGTCAGAACGTTAATATGGCGACAAAAAGAGAGAATGGAATTACCTTCTATTATTATATCATGATATACATAGGTATATATTATATCAAGTACATTAGGCAAGTCGTTATATAAACGACTTGCCAAATACTGATTTGTCATCGCTTGCCAAATACTGATTTATCATCGCTTGATTTTGTAAACGGCAGGGAATCAATGAGCATAATATATCTAAACGTAGCTTTCGTCTCGCAAACGTCGACGAAAAATTTGATGTTTTCCATAGCCCGTTCAGGCTGCCAAGTAATTAAGTCTTTTCATGATTTCGGCCGAAATCAACTCGAAATTACGTAATTTCTCATACATTTCATCACTGCCCAAATTAACTCATTCTACTTAATTTCGTCGAAATTACCTTGAAATAACGATAGACACCGCTGGTTTTGCAGAAAAAGCTAGTTTTTTGCAACATGACCATATTTACAACCTTTAAAGTGCGCTTTTGTCAGAAAAAATTTAAAGGGCAAATGAAATAATGAAAATATATACATAATTGTACATTGATTTTGTTTTAGTCTTGTTTTTAATTCGTGTATATTTTAAATTAATACGAAAGTGTTGTGCGAAAGATTTTTGCAAAAGAATTAAATTATACAAATGTAACTAAACGTGATCAGCTATTTGCAAAATTAACTCAAATGTCAAAAAGCCCAGTATGAACACTTTAGATTTCATTCGTAATTTCAGCTCGAAATTACTTATGTGCGGTTTCTGTATTACAGGCGAGCAGCTCGTCTAAAAAATTTGGAATCACTCAAAAAATTGAGTGCTTTTCATACAAATTTTCTAGACCAGCCGCTTGCCTGTAATACAGAAACTGCACATTAATTTCGGGGCAGTCTGAATGGGATATTATTTCTTTTTTATTATTCTTCTTGTTTACATTCAGTGTGCATGGTTACCTTACTTTATTTTAAACAACTGTTCAATAAAGGGAACAATAATTCCATATGAACTTCACGATTGCAATTGTTTCGTCTAAGAGAATGAACTTTTCATGGGATCAAAAATTTCACCTCTTATTCACGAAATGGATTTCATTTTAACAAAATTTAAAAAGTAAAACTTTAAAAAGTATCTTTTATTATATTAATTTTTAAAAACAAATTACTTTTGAAAATAATTGTATATTAATTATTCATATTAAACCAGATGCATATTCAGATGGAAATTCGAACTGGTGAGAATTTAGTGACTTCACTGTAGGTAAAAAACCTACGTTCGGTATTATTATCCATGATAAATAAAGTATGATGTTTTTATTGCTCCTAAAAATAAGCAAATATATAAATTTTAGATTTAAATTTAAACAATAATTTTTACTAAGAATTTGACCAATAAATAACACAAAAATATAAATATTTTGAATTTCAATAAATTCAGTTATAAAGTTTAAGATATGTTTTTTTTAATTTAATTATTTTATTAGAATGTAGACCAAGCATACATTTTCATACATGTACAGTGAGGTGCACAAATGAGTACAAATTTGTAGTTTGAGCACTTTTTATGTCATAGAAATAAAAGTAATAAAGCAAATACAAAATTTTTTTTGTAGTTTATTTAATATTTGGTACTTAACGAAACACTGTTAAATTCAAAACTTAAAGCATCAATTTCTAAGAAAAAAATTAAGAAAACGAAAACAACTCCAATGTATTCCATTTTGCACGTTGAAAAATCTTGCGGAATACAAATATTTTTAATACTTAGTCCAAGCCCTTTATTTTGTAAGGCATCATTTACGAGGTTTGCACACTCTCTCCCAATTTCTGTACAATTTCTTTTGGAATATTCTTCCATTCCAGATTGGTAGGGGCTAATTGGTACTGTCCCAACCGTCACTTCACAATTGACCACAAATTCGCAATCGGATTGAGGTCGGGACTTTGTGCTGGCCACTGCATTAATTGAAAATTTAGCTCAACAAGCCATTTTTTCACGATTAAGGTCGTGTGTTTTGGTTGACCATCCTGCTGAAAACTTACTTCTTCTGCAGGATAGGCGCTCTTAACTACAAAATCAAAAAGATGAGTCTGCAAAATCATCAAATAGTCTTCTTTCTTCATTATATTATCAATTTTTTGCAGTGGTTCAAGGTCCCACCACGTAAAGCAACCCCATACTATGACGTTTCCTCCACTGTTTGCTTCACATATCTCTTTTCATTTCTCTTATCATTAGACGTGCATCCGCATTAGTTAAAAGCTTTTTACGACAATGTTTTTACCACACGCGGTTTAAATAATGTCGAGCTTATGTCTTCTTAAAAAAAACATTTCTTTTCCTCAAATTCTTCATAAAATGCAGAGGTGCAAAATTGAGTACATAAGAGTTATTTTGATTTTTTCGATTTTTTCTTGGTGCTTGATGCATTTTGTTACAAATTTTATATAAATTTATTAAGTACTAGATACTTAATAAACCACAATAAAAAATTTTGGATTTGCCTTATTACTTTTATATTTATGAAACAAAAAGTGCTCAAAGTACAAACATGTACTCTTTTGTGCACCTCACTGTACATATGTTTAGATAAGTTATATATGTATATATTAGGGAAGTTAATTAAACGGTTTTTTGTTATAGTTTTGATAAATTTAAATTTAAGCTTACAAATACTACATATTAACAAAAACTCAGTATAATGTTCATTACAGCAGGTAGAATTTCTACAATATTTATTTGCGAATCCGTGTTTTTCTAGTTATTTTCGATATAAAAACCGATTTTCAAGTAAAACGCTTTGTCAGATTTAAACTTTTGTTCTAAAAAATCAGCACAAAATTGTAATGAGTGTATTCTGCAATGAATACATACATATGTATATAAATAAGCAACTAAGCGGTGTACATAAACAGCCAACTATTGTATTAAGCGGTGTTTACTTTTGTAGATAGAAATATCGTATTTTTCAGAAAGAGCAATTTAAACAAAGCAAGCTTTCAATAATTAAAGAAAAACGAAAATACGAATACCAAAAAGTAAGGAATTGTAATCGTAAAACACAAAAAAATGTAAGGAAGACTACTCTTAAAAGTAAGTATCCATACTATATACATATGTACATATGTATGTAAAAGTAATTTTATAATTTTTAAATATTTATGTAAAAGAGAAAAAAATATGGAGAAGGTCAGATAAATGCAAGAACGAAAAAACGATATTAAATTCCAAATTAAATGAATAAAATTTAAAAAAAAATCTAAGAGAAATAAATTTTTAATGACTTCCTCAACAAAATTCGAAACGAAAATTTTGGTTGTACAAAAGAAGGAAATATATGTTGAAAAGCGTGCAAAAATAGATGAATTGTTAACAACTTCCTGCAGGTGTTGAAAAGCGAAGAGGCTTAATAAAATATTTAAGTAAGCAACCTGAAAAAAATTTCTCCAAAAATGCATAAAATTAACAGACTCACCTATATTTTGACAAAATATTATTTTTGTAGAAACGTTCATATTCACATGGTACATACTATTCAATAAAAAGCTATTTTGAAATTTTTGTAAATGACATTGTGTTACGTTTCATATGACGATATGTAATTAGATAAAAGAAAATGATTAATGACAAAAAACTTAAAACAACTTGTGTATAATTTTTTGCTTGATTGATTGATTTATATTGTTACGTTTTAACTTTACGTTGGGTACTTTTAATTGCAAAATAAATACACACTGATATTACTTTTACTGTAAGTCACTTTATTTATTGACACTGTTCAAAAATGCAAAAACTCTTACAAAACCTCCACTGAACTCTTAGACGTTTGTACAGGTGCTAGCAGTTTTCAAAATTATATTAAACTACTAGCTGTGCCCGCCATGTCGTGGGCGTCCTGATAATATTTTGCTCGATTTTGCTTTGAAAGTATTCCACACCTATTGTAACTACATATGTACTTTTATAATATAGTAGCACCTATAAGAGAAAAATGCAACTAAACTAAGAAGAAACTAACAATAACAGTATTTTATAGCCACACTCAAGTCGTAGTATTCCTACCAAATTTTAAAATTTAACGCTAAATAACAAAAACAAAACAACACGCGACTTAAAACAAATACAGATTTTATTCAATTGGCTATTTGGCAGTAAGTAATTCATATTAGCGCCATCTGTGGTTAAATATCCAAAAAAGTGCCGTGCCGTACTAAGTAGTTAAAACGATCTGTGATTTAAATATACAACTTTCAAATATTAAAGTTTCCGAGCTATACTAAGCAGTACTTTTATAACGGAAAGCGTACTTTCACTATATTTTCTCCACTTTCTTTTGGAAATAAGATATTGTTACGAAAGAATTTATTCATTTTAAGCTCTGAACATTAATGGCTTATTTTCTTACAATCATGGAAGAAAGAAACGCCTCATACAAAAATTCGCATTTACGCATACACACACACAGATTAAATAAACACTCTTCTGTTAAATACACAGCCACATACATAAATACAAGCATAAACAAATAAACAGCCACACACACAGGTTAAAGAAATAAATAGCCACAAATACAGGTATAAAGAAATAACCAATCACACAAACAGAAAACAAGAGCAATAACAATCGAACCTGCCAGATAAGTCTGGAATAGAACATTCTGGTGCTTTTAAAGCACCTATATAAGTGAATCGTGCTGGCGAGTAGTATGGCAGTATTAATTTAAAAGTCAAAGAGTTAAGTTGTCGAATATTAAGAGTGTTTAACAGTTTGCTGTATTTTTGAACAGTGGTGTTAAGTAAATAAAGTGACTTACAGTAAAAGTAATAACAGTGTGTATTTATTTTGCAATAAAAAGAACCCAACGTAAAGTAAAAACGTAACAATATTTTAGAATACTTAGGTACCTCCTCACAAAATTTTGTTAAAATCCATGCAGTAGTTTTTACGTGATGCCAACGTCAATAAAAAGCAGACAGACGGACGGAAATGAGTTACTACTTTATTATATGTATAGATAACGGATAATACTGCCATAGATGATAAAATAGCCCGTACGAAGATATAATTTTTGGCCAGGATTATTAAATTCTGTGATATATGTAAAGGCACGAAGCATCCTAATATTGTTCTTAGGCCTCCTATGGGAAAGCCAGCTATGTCAGAACGTTTATTTTAAAAGTTATATATATAAAGTCACGGTCAGGCCATGTTGGCATTTTTGTAGTCTTGGACCATTTTTCAAAATATCCCTTCTTACAGCCAAAAAAAAATTGACAGCAGATGTTGTATCCAATGTTTGGTGTATCCGAGGCTATAGTCTCTGATAATGGAGCACAATTCAAGTCAAAAATTTTCCAAGAACTTTTGAGACGGGCAAACGCATCCAAGCGTATCAATTGTAATGTAGAATGGGAACACCCTGTGTTCTCCATCTTCCATTCTCTCTCTTTCTCCATCTCTTTATTATATTTTACGTAAATATATTTATATTAATTTACATGTATATTCATGAACATTCATTTGTTTCAATAAAGCTCAGTATACATTTAACCATTGTCTTGTGTTGTACGTCACATGGTGTCAGAATAATTAAAGTGCTATGGCGGGTGATAATGACCAACCAGGGACAACATCATCATACGTTAAGCCCACAAAACCATTGCAAATAACGGGGAACAATGTATCTACATCCTGGAAAAATTGGATACAACAATATAAATGGTTTGAGACGGCCGTGCAAATGGAAAGCAAACCTGCAGAAATACAGGTTGATACATTTATGTCGAGAGAAGTTTAGAGAGAAGTTACTCTCAGAAGATGATATTGATCTAGAAAGAGCTATAAAAATTTGCAAAGCTAGTGAAATGGCAACACAGCAATTGAAAGAAATACATAAAAAAGATGAAATTAAAGTAGAAGCAATAAGAAAATATGCAAAGCCAAAAAGTGTTAAAACAGATCGAAGAAATGGGCCATTTTATGACTGTAAACGATGCGGAAAAAATCATGAAAGTCGAAATTGCCCAGCATACAACAGCAAATGCAGAAACTGCCAGCAAAAGGGACACTTCGCTAAGTTTTGTTATAAAAGTAAACGATGCGACAGAATGAAAACGTTGACTCCGACGGTGACAGCGACTTGTTTGTTTTGACAGTTGAAACATCAGAAACAAACTAAGACGATAACAAAAATTGGTACGAAGAAATAATAGTGGATTAAAAAAATAAAATTCAAGTTGGATTCAGCTACAGAAGGTATTATAATACCGTTAAGCCTTGTAAATAAAAAGCATTTGCCGCAAATGCAGACCAACAAAAACAAATTAATTGCTTTCGGCGGAGCGAAAATAGATATTTGCAGGGATATTGTGTTAAATTGCATTGTTCGTAACAAATGACATAAAACGAAATTTTTAGTTGTACAAGACTTTCCATATTTAGAGCCACTGCTCGGCAAGGAAGATTGTGAACTGTTTGCGCTAATCATCAGAGTAAACGAAGTTAAATTTGACCCCAATATATTCGACGGACTAGGAAAAGTAAAAAATTTTGTATATGACATCGATTTAATAGAAAATCCAACGTTCGAGCATTACGCTCCACGAAGAATACCACATACCATAAAAGAGTCCGTCAAGAAGGAAATTGATAACATGGTTAAACTGGGGGTGCTGAAAAAACTGATGAAATAACCCCAGCAGTTTCGCCAATGGTAGTTGTAAAACAAAAAGGTAAGATTCGTGTATGCATTGACCCAACTGATATAAATAAATATATACACAGACGTTACCACCCATTAAAAACCATTGAAGAAATCACAGCTAACATTAAAAATTCTAAATGGTTTACATTATTAGATTGTAAAAAAGGGTTGTCCAAACACAGTTTGAACATTAATTTTATTTATCAATTATATTCATTTTATTCAAACATTTGCTTATATTACTTAATTATTATTCACAATTTGTCATTCATTATATTGGATTGCTATTAAAACTCAATATCTTTAAATTATATTTAAACTTTACGGTCAGTGAAATAGTTGTATAAGAGTTATTAAATTTAGTACTCGCTCTAATGAAATGTCAACTTAACTAAATCAGTGCGACAAACAGTCACGAATTATAAAACCGTAGTTTGCTCCAAGCAATTTAAATAGTTTTTAAGTCACTTTTTTTTATAATACTTTGAACTGATGAGCATCAAACTCAATCTTAATAAAATTGGATTATTTTAACCTAAAATTTTATATCCATTTATTTCATCCCTCACAACCAAACTTACTAATAATTATCAACTGAGTAACGATAATTATCTAATTCAACATAATTAAAGTCATTTTGCAATCGATTTACATACATACATATGTATGTAAGTGCATCCCAACTGATACAAGAAATGAGTAATATTTAGAGGTACTATAAAACTAATAAATATTCAGGGTTTTGGCAAATAGAAGTAAGTAAGCGAAAACAACAATATTTAACAATGGCTACTCCTTGGGGTCGTTATTCATATAAACGTTTACCATTTGGACTCGCATCAGCCCCCGAAGTGTATCAGCAGCTAATGTCGCAGTTATTGGAAAATATGACTAACACAGAGGTATCTATGGACGACATACTAATTTATGCAGAAACCAAGAAACAATTAGAAAAACAAACAGAAAACGTTATTAAAAAGCTAGCCAGCGCAGGTTTGAAACTTAATAAAGACAAATGTGTATTTAACGTAAATAAAGTAAAAATTTTAGGTCACATACTAACCGCAGAGGGAATCTCAGCTGACCCAGATAAAATCGCAGTGATCAATAAGCTGAAAAAAACAGAAAATCGTACACAGCTTCAAAGAATTCTTGGAATGGCTACATAACTATGAAAATTTATCCCCAACTTCTCAGAAATCACAGCACATCTTCGAGAACTTCTTAAAAAGGATATTCAGTGGATTTGGTTGCCTCAACACGATTTAGCGGTCCAGAATTTAAAAACAGCTTTTACATCAGCTCCACTGCTTCGATATTACGACCCCAATTTAGATGTCAAGCTACAGGTGGATGGTAGTAAACCAAGTTTAGGCGCAGCCCTACTACAAAACGACCAACCAGTAGCATACGCGTCAAGAGCATTATCTAAAGCTCAACAAAACTACGCGCAAATTGAAAAGGAAGCAACTGCAATACGTTTTGCCTGTGAAAAGTTTCATGAGTATATTTACGGAAAAAAATTAATCATAGAAACCGACCACAAACCATTAGAGACAATTTTTAAAAAACCCATTCACTCAGCCTCTCAACGATTACAAACTATTTTACTTTATGTTATGCCATATTCTCCGAAAGTTATATACAAAAAAGGAACAGAGATCAAGCTAGCTGACACCTTAAGCCGAGACTGCGAGAACACGCAAACTACACTGACGAAGAAAACATCGAAGTACACTCAGTTTCAAAAATCACAACCACTACAAAAGAAAAAATTATCACTGAAACTAAACTTGATTCAACACTACAAGTGCTGAAAAACTTTATACTCCAGGGATGGCCATCAAATATATACGACGCACAGTGGCTGAAAATCGTTTTTCGTTGGCCAAAAGTAAATTTTTTTTTGTCACCGATTTTTAAAATTTTTACGTCATTTTGTAGTTAATATATCCAAATTAAGGTAGCCAAAAAATTATGTTAAAATATTGATAATTGTGGGCGTGGCATGCTGTCAAACTCAACTTTTTTTTAATTTCAGAAAAAGGTGTTTTTCTTTGGTTTTTTATCAAAATTAAATGCTTACTACTCGCAAGCTATCATCGATAATGGTCTGCGGTTTTTTTATAATGTTGGTAGGATTATTGTCTTTAGTTGTTGTAAGTAGACACAGCTCTAGCGTTTAATATTAGGGGCGTTATGAAATATTTATGAAACTACTATATTTTCCTCAAATTTAAACTTTAGTGGAATAGAACTTCTAGGGAACAAAAGGGAACAAGAAACGTATGCAACCACGAGAAAGGTGAAAGTGTCCTCTTTAAGGCTATATATACTTTTGCACCCGCCACGAGCCACCTGTAGAACACTTTTTTCATTATAATGAAATTACTCGAAAAAAATTCATATACAATGGTGTATTAAATTTTCACTTTTTTGCCTAAAAGTTTATTTTTTTTAGTTTAGGCTACGTATAACTAAAAAAAATAAATATAATACCTTCGAAAGGGTTTAATGGCTTTGTTTTGATCAGCAAAAACTAAGTAATAAAATTATCACAATGGGCTCTACAGGAAGCATATGATCTCTTTCTAAATTTACCTGTTGTCAAATGTTAGCGTCAACCAAAGTCATAAACAATTTTATAACAATAATTGCGACATTAAACCACTAAAGTTAAAAAACAACCCCATATTGACGCATGAGTGCAGTTTTGTTCAATTTAAGCGCTACCTGCTATGAAATTAAAGATCAGTGTGTGAAGAACATGTATCTAAAAATTTATAAAAGTACGGATTCGTTAAGGGATTACTCAGTAATAACTTAATCCTTTAAGTGTACGGATAAAACATAACAAACGCAAATAAAAATATTCAAAAGAAAATGGAGAGCTTCAGTTATAAAGAACTGGCCGAAGTGTATTTTAGAAACAAAAATCAGGAAGATGTTCTTAGTTACGTTAAAATAAAATTAAACTTAAATTCGTGTAGCACCGAAATGCAAGAGCAATTATATAATTTCGTCAAAGCACTAAAAAAACGCTACAAAGAAGTTATGTACAGTAAACAAAAATTTTATATAAAAAGTGCAAAGTGGTTAGAAGGCCAACTTACTGTCGCTGCAGAAACAGCAAAGCAAGATAAGGCTGGAAGACCACGCAAATCATTAGTGGACAATTGCAGCGATAGATCTAAGAGGCGGAAGCTTAAAGATATTAACGATGCCTTTAGTTCTACAAATATAAAAGAATCTTTCCTACATCAATTACGATCACAGAACCAATTTACAAAAGTGGATATCATTGAAAAAGTTGTTAAAGCTAGTCCACCGAGAACAAAACGGATTCTTAAAAGTATACCAACTCCGAATGATGCAAATGAGGAGGCATTAGCATTATTTCTAGATTTGAAATTAACAAAACAGCAATATATTAAACTCAGACAGCGTGCGATTGAAAAAGGCTCAAATATATATCCAGCATATCATCACATAACCGCTGCTAAAATGGACTGTTTGCCATCAAAGGACACTATTACAATGACACCAATTTCGGCAGAGGTACAACTACAATCTCTACTTAATCACACAGCCGCACGCTTGCTGCAATCAATATCAGGAAATGAGTTGAAGAAATACGGAAACACAAAGTTAATTCTTTTTTGTAAATGGGGATGTGATGGTTCTTCGGGACAAAAACAATATAAACAAGCTGTATGTGAAAAAATTTCTGACTCAGATATGTTCATGGTATCATTTGTACCATTGCGATTGAAAAAGATTTTGGAAGATTCAGAGCCTTCGACTAGTACAACGCAAACAATGGATATTTGGAAAAATGAGACACCATCTTCTACGAAATACTGCAGGCCAATCAAATTTCAATTCAAAAAAGAAACAAATGATGTTATTAATAAAGAAATTAGTGATATCAAGGCCCAAATTACAGCACTACAGCCATTACAATTACAGTTAGATGGGCAGCAAATTGAAGTAAGCTACCAGTTAGTCCTGACAATGATAGATGGAAAAGTGGGTCAGGCTTTGACTAACACGAAGGCTACATCCAGTTGCATTATATGCCAAGCAACATCAACCCAATTAAACCAAGTCCCAGCAAAATCATTAGATTATACCGATGCATATGAATTTGGATTATCACCACTACACGCAAGAATACGACTTATGGAACACATACTAAAAATCAGTTATGATTTGGATTTCGGGTCTTCAGGATCAATAAGAAACAACGTGACCAACAAAGAGTTAAGAAGTTCAAAAAAGAAACATGTTCAAGATGAATATCGCAAACGTGGACTGATTATAGATCAGCCAAAACAAGGGTCAGGCAATACCGCAAGAAGATTCTTTTCAGATCCAGAAACAGCATCTGAAATAACAGGAGTGGATTTCAACCTTATTTTCAGATTTAAAATAATACTAGAAGTACTTGCGTGCAATGATGAAATTGACTGTAGAAAATTTGGAGATTATGCTAAGGAAACTGCAAAAATATATACAACTAAATACCCATGGAGAAATATGTCTGCAACAGTTCACAAAATCCTTTATCATGGTGAAGATGTCATTAAATATCATTTGGTGCCACTTGGAGATCTATCAGAGGAGGCACTTGGAGATCTATCATTTTTCGCCAACTGACCATCTCCTTTTAAGAGATCCCTACTAGCTACAAATTTGCATCTTCGATTAATAATTTAATGCACACGCCACCTTAAAATTCAGCCATAAACCCAGAACTTTAAATAAACCT
Source organism: Phasia obesa (assembly GCA_949628195.1). Lineage (NCBI taxonomy): Eukaryota > Metazoa > Arthropoda > Insecta > Diptera > Tachinidae > Phasia > Phasia obesa. The sequence goes on along the minus strand of CATIVE010000298.1, from coordinate 2,249 downwards.
TAAATAGCAGTCACGTCAAATTTTCATTTCTATTTTTCCATGTGGACCTAAAGGCGTCGTTCTTTTTTTTTATCAGTTTTTACTGTGCGGTTAAACACGAACAACGACCATATCCACACACTACACGTTCTTTACTTCAGTTCAAGACGTATTTATTTTACTTGGTGGCATCATGACGGCAACAATAAGAACTGCTACTAAAGTTGTAAAATAAAACAATTTGTTTTCATAAATAAAACAAAACAACACAAATTTGACAATAAAACTCACAAAAACCGGCCTTTTTAACTGCGTAATCACACACACGAACACGTTTCAAAACCGACGATAAAAATCAAGAATCAACAGATATTTTTTATACGTGCAAGAAGGACGGGTTTTGGCCACAAACCGACAGTTTTACCCGTACAGTTTTAACGGTACGGTTTTATCAGTTTTAACCGTACCGTTAAAACTGATAAAAAAGGACGACAGGTATGGGCGCCTTAAAACTGCAACTTAACAGAGGAAAAAAACCTAGTCAGATTATTTTTCAAAGGAAAATACCCTAAAGTGCATTTGCTATATACAGAAAATTCTTATAAACGTCGGAAAAGGTAATTTTTCTGGTCGAAAAGGCAAAAATTAAATTTATTTATATATTTTAAGTTTTAAATCCCCTTACCCTTATAATAAGGAAAAAACCCTAAAGTGCATTTGCTGTCTACAGCAAATTCTTATAAACGTCGGAAAAGGTAAATATATGTATATATTATTTTAAGTTTTAAATCCCCTTAGCCTTATAATCTGGATTTTAACTTGTTAATTAAAACATCTTTTGTTTTGCATTTTGGGATTAGGAGTTATATGTATAACTTAGTCGTACACATATATTATATGTATTAACACTTTTATAGAAACCCTATGCATTTACTCTTGTATGAAAACTCTATTTTTATTATTAATACTTGTTGATAAAATACTCCTTTGTAAACTATTTTTATTTATCGTAGTATCATAAGAAATTTATTGAGTTTTATGAAAATTGTTTTTAGTTTTAGTTAAAATCTGGAATTCAAATGGAATGTTTGAATTTAATAAAAAATAAATAAAAATAAAAATTAATTTTGTTAATTGATGCAGTCGGTAGGATCCTTTTATTAAAAAGAATCAGTGTTTCGGTAGTGTTTACAAAAAAAATTTTGTAAATAATTAAATAATCCTGCGAATCCCAAGGGACCCTGCAGGATATAATTGAAAAAAAAAAAAACAGCAGCAACAGAAAATCGTGTTGGTGACATTTTAAAGAAAAATAAATTTTTGATTAACTATATTATAATAGAAAAAGCTGTCCTGGTGCTATATTCTATCGTGTGAGTGTGTGAAAAAGGACAAAATATTAAGAAAATAAAAAAACATTAAATCCTGAAAAAAATAAATACATATAAATATAAATAAAATAAAATTTTGAAAACTTAAACTTTCTCACCAAGAGAAATTGAACGGTAAGACAAACCGAATTTAAAACTGAAAAAAAAAGAAAAACTATTGATAAGAATTTTTAAAAAAGAAAATTGAGAAAAAAAAATATTTAAAATTTACAAAAAAACAATAAAATAAGTGTCCATGACGTGAGATTTTGGTATTTAAATCAAAACTTTGAAAAAATATTAAAAAAAAAGAAAATTTGGAAAAATATACAATAAAAATTTTGAAATACTTTTTATGGAAGAAAAAAACATTAAAATAAAATAAATTAAAGAAAAATTACAAAATTTTGAAAAGTAAAACTTATTACAATAAGAAAATATTGAACCGCAAGTAAAAACGGAATTTCAACAATGTTTTGTAAAATATAATGCAACATAAAAAAACTGAACTCACCCTTTAATAAAAATAAGAAACTATTCTGAGATGGTGAAAATGAATTTAAAAAAATAAAAGATAAACTGAAATAAAAATCAATGAACTTAAAAAGATTTTGCCGTGAATAAAATAAATACGACAAAGGAAAAATATAATATTTAAAAAATATAATAATGTGTGTGTGCATGTAAAAAACAAAAAAAAAAACTCAAAATAATAAACAATTTAAGTTAAAAAAAAATTTAATCCTAATTAAATTAATCCTGCGACTCCTAAGGGACCCTCTAGGATATCATTACAAAATTAGAAAGATATAATTATAAAATGAAAATTGTTTAAAATCAGAAATTTAGAAAAAGAAAAGAATTTTAACATTTTAAAAAGAATATTTATGAAAGAACACG
>CATIVE010000297.1:0-36451 GCA_949628195.1 Phasia obesa | reverse complement strand
CGCCAAAGGGTTTGGATGAGATTCAAGCCTCTTTAGATATGTGACTGCATGTTTCGCTATTCTGCTTTAACTGATGGCATGTTTAGGTCTTTGTGGATGTTTAAATTTTTTATATACCAGGGAGCAGATGTAATAATACGTAAAATCTTATTTTGGCGCCTTTGAATTTTTTCTACATTGCTAGCTGAGGCAGTGCCCCATAACTGAATCCCATAGCACCAAATTGGTTTGAGGACCGACTTGTATAGTAGAAGTTTACAATCTAAGCTCAGGGTGGAGTTTCTGCCAATAAGCCAATTTAGTTGTACTGCTTTTAGTTTCATTTGTGTTAACTTGAAGTCAATGTGATTTTTCCAAGTAAGGCGACGGTCAAGATGTATACCCAGGTATTTAACGTCTGAAAGCTGTGGTATCATTTGGTTATTTATGCGAATAGGAGGGCATGAGTCCCTGCGCAGTGGGAAAGTTATGTGAGTGCATTTTTGTTCATCGGGCAAGTTCAGCTTTAGCTTAAATATTAGGCCTTCGTGCCAAACCTTATCAAATGCTTGAGAAACGTCAATAAAGAGCGCAGAACAGTATTTTTTTTCTTCAAAGGTCGTTTTAATTACATTTACTAATCTGTGTGTTTGTTGGATCGTACTATGTTGTTTTCTGAAGCCGAATTGATGGTTCGGAATGCATCCTTTCGCGCTAAGTATTGGATTCAGCTTAGTTATTAATATTCTCTCAAATAACTTTGACACGTTTGATAAAAGGCTTATAGGTCTGTATGATTCTACTTTTGTGTGGTCTTTTCCTGGTTTAGGAATCATAGTTATCAAAGAGACCTTCCACTCTGTGGGAAAGTACTCAAGACGTAAGATGGCATTAAAAACAAACAGAATAATTCTGCGACCTATACGGGGTAATTCAACTAACATCTTGTTACTTGTTTTATCAACGCCAGGGGCTTTTTTGGTGTTTAAATCTGCTATTGCCCTTTCAATATCGCTAAATTCAAATCTTAGGGGTACTACGGCACTAGTCTCTACTGATGGTAACTCAGCTATATCAGTACATACATTTGGGGTGAAAACCTTCTTCAAATGTCCAACAAACAAATTGCCTTTTTCGGTATCATTCCTTGCCCAGTCTCCACAAGAAGTTCGCAAGGGAGGCTAACGTACGACCGGTTTTTTAAGGTTCCTGCATGCACGCCATAATGAATAACCTGATTGAGCAGTTGCGTCGAGGTCTTCCAAGTAATTTTTCAGAGATGCTACTCTTCGAGATTCTAGCAGCTGTCTTAGTCGTTTCGTGCAATCTTTAAGTCTAGATTTGAGTTGAGGAGATCTGTGTGCTTGCCACTCTCTTCTAATTTTTCTTTTTTCAGCCAAGAGCCGCTCGACATCTACAAAATAAATTTGATTGTATCTAGCTGGTTGTCTGGTTTCTGTCGCATGTTGGGCAGCTGATTTAAGGTTTTGATCAAAATAAATTAGACTCTGGTCCACATCTTCTGGTGTTCTTAGCGGTATGTTTTCCGAACAATGAGTACTGAGATACCTTTTATATTTCAACCAATTAGAGCTTGTGCAAGTTGTTGGCGACACGATATTTTGCTGATTCCATATATAGACAATAGTGGGTGAATGATCTGAGGATAATTCGAGTGACGCTTCAACCTTAATCATTTCTCTCGAAATACCTTTAGTCACGCCAAAATCAATAACATCAGGTATTTTTTGTCGATCAGTAGGCCAATAGGTGGGTTGTCCACTTGATATCACATTCAGACGCATTTTTGAAATAGTGTCAAATAAAACACGACCTTTTGGAGATATTAGGCGTGATCCCCAAAATGTATATTTAGCGTTGTACCCGCCTGATGCTATAAAACAGGGACCTAGTGATTTGAAGAAGTTGCTATACTGACTATCTGATACTTGAAATCTAGGAGGTGAATAAATCGAAGAAATAACAAAGTTTTGATGATATTCTTCAATACAGACGTTTGTTGCTTGAAGGTAGTCCTCACAAAAATCACACAGTAAATGATGTTTAATTCGAGCCCTTATTAGTATTGCTGAACCACCACATGCTCTGCCACGGGGGTCTTTAGTGTCATATAATATATAGCCATTGATTTTAAAAAAGCTATTTGTTGTTAAATGAGTCTCTGAAACCATCATGACATCAATTTGTTGGATATTCAAGAAGTACTCGAGTTCATTTTTGTGTTGGCGTAAGCCGTTTGCGTTCCAGAAACATATTTTTAAACAGTTCATGGTTTGTTAAGTACCGCCTGCAACATCATAGATTGCATGCGAACCATTTCTTGCATCATGCTGCTCATAGAGCTCATAAAACTGTTTAACGATTGTAGTTACCAGATGGAGTTTGTTCTTTAGCTTCTAGATGCATATTTGGGGTAGAATTGTTTGTAGGTGTCGCTTTGTGTGCTAAAACATGATTGGATTTTAATATATCCGCGTATGAAACATGTTTGGTTGTGGGTTGAGCTAACTGAGGGTAATGAGCAGTTGCTTGGTATTGTGGCTGCCTAGCAGGAGTATTTAATTTCTGAGTTGACTTCCTTACCTCAGAAAAAACTGGACAGCCTCTGTAGTTAGCAGTGTGATTTCCACCGCAATTGCTACATTTTTTAACCTTGGAGTCATCCTTTGGTTTGTCGCATTGGGCGGAACAATGAAGCTCTCCACACACAACGCAAGCCGGAGGCAACTTGCAGTAAGCCCTTGTATGGCCGTATTCTTGGCAATTTAAACACTGAACGGGTCCTGACCGCTTATGTGGTTCCTCTACACTTATCCTGCGGTGTAACAGATATTTTAGATTATAAATGGGATGCGTTTCGTTCTTCTTTAATCTAATATCCCCAGGTTCCAGTTCAACGCGAAATAAAGGTTGAGGGACACGCTCTCGATTTCTGAGATTATCAACGCTTTTGACTTTAAATCCTGCTTTTTGGAGGCCAGCTTTTATTTCCACTGGATTAACATATGAGTCTACACCTTTGATGACTACCTGAAGGCCTTTGCTACTCTTCAGCTGATAGGTATAAAAGTTCTTATTGCAGATTTCAAACTCCTTTACTGCTTTACGATAACTACTTTCGTCTATAAAATGAATTTTTGTTTCATCAATGTTACCACGCTTGATTGGAATTACATAGAATGAATTTTCCCCGATAACTGAAATTAACTTATTTATTAATTCATTCGAATTTTTTTCCCTTAAAAAAATTGGCGGTGGTTTAAACGACTTGGGTGCCGTTTTTTGTTCACTTGTTTCGTTATCTAGAATAGCAAAACGATTTTGGGAACTTATTCCGTTAGCCTGCTTATCTTTAAGTACTTTGGACATTGGTGCAATCTGCGAAGATTTAGGGCTTCGACCTCTTTTCAACACAGTTATATACCCTATTTAAGGGAGAAATATTAACAAGATATTCTCCAGGCTCCGCAACATTCACAAACAAATTACGTTAGATAAGATTATGGGCCGGTAGAATCATTGCACCTTAGTTCTTTAAATAAGAAGCCGACCAGAACTTTACCGTCAACGGTGGATGATATACCCGTAAAGCTATGACTACCAATTTTTGCTACCGCAAAATTTTTTAGAGAATTGGATTTGCATAATGCTCTACATGTGTGTAAGCCGCGTTTTTTGCATATTTGCTCGAGGATTAAATGTATTCTAATTCCAGTTCTATAAGCCCTAGAAAGTTAGTTATAGCTCATCATAGTTTTAGTTTGATTTCAATCATGAAAAAATTTGTTAAAAATTTGTTTCTTATATTTAAAAAAAAAGTTTTATTAAAATCTTTATATTTGTTGTTCCTCCAGCCAACCTTCGGTTAGCAATGAAATCGCAGGGCACCGCGTAATCATGTTTACCCAACAAAGTTTGGTTTGATACTAGATTAGTATTAACTTAAAAACGAATGTTGGAATAAAACAAATAAACAAAAGTAGCTTTCATTGCTAACCGAAGGTTGGCTGGAGCAACAATAAATATAAGGTGGTAAATATAAAAGTAAAAATATTCAAGGTAGCTTAAGGTAGTGGTAGACTTCATTCTCACCAACTAACGATTGATAATTGAATACAAGTTTACTCCTGTTCCTTGGGTTTGGTTAGTTAAATAGATGATGCTTACAACTAAACACTGCCCTAAGTAGATAGATACGAAGAGTGCTGATAACGGGCGTAGCTATCTAGAAAATGTGCATTCCGCTCAGCTGGTGTCTAAAAATTAAATTTTCCCAATTTTTCTTTAATATTATAGGTGATTTGTAATTTAATTAATTCTTTCTTAGAGAGAATAAAAACTAACTTAGGCCTGACTATTAATTTCATTGTATGTAGTAAACCTTTTATTTTTGATGTTCTGCAAAGTAGTGGTTTAGTGTTAAAAATTGTAAAGCTGATGCATATGTCTGTATGTGGGGTTAAACCAAAATAATATTAGACTTTACGTTTCATACAGCCAAATGTAAACAAACGCATTGTGCGTAAAATAACTGTAAAAAATTCTCATGTACATAATAAATATATGAAGCAAACCTTCCTATAAATAGCGCGGCGTCAACGCTTAGTAATTGATTAATCCAATTTCGACAGAGCGTTAGGTAGTGAAGCTGGATGCAAACAAACTGTTAGTTTTTTTCTTGTGTAAGAGTGATGACATTTTAGCTACTTTCTGATTTACTATCGGCTTCAGATTTTATTAAACAAAATAAGTTAACATTACTGTTCTTTACAGTTGAGCTCTTGTTTAAATTTGTGCAAAGCTAGCCGCTAGACAGCGTTACGCCTTGTGCGCTTGTGGTGGTTAGTCTGATAAAGAGCTTTTATATTTTAGAGCCGGTCTAATATTTCAATACATATGTATGTATATGAAATTATACATTCATAATAATGTAGTATGTGTGTAGGTATTGGAAAGTACTAGAGATATTAGTTCAGTGTTGTATGACATCAAGTAGACCGTTATAATAAGGCGAAACGGCAATGAAAACAAGCAGCGAAACTTTAGAAAAGAAATCGTTCTACTAACATTTTGAAATAGTATACATGCTTACATACCAACTTACACATGAACACGCTGGACCCTTGCACGCTGTTTCAAAACAACAACAAAACATTTTCGCGATACAACCCTATTACCTAAATACGTACTTCAAATATTGGTATTGGAATATTTCTTATGTATGTCATTTATAAGGGTGGGTCTGCAAGACATATCGTTTATTATTTTTTATTGTCAGATAGACACTGACCGTTTCTCAATCAATACCTTACAAACAGAATGATGAGTATTGATTTTTTACTCTATACTCTAAACTTAATTAATACTCTAAACTTAATTAAAAACTACTTTAAAAGTATCCATATGACATTTATGGATTTTATAGAATTTAATGTTTAAATTTTATTTATAAACTTCCTATGTACATTAACTGTTAATTTTGCAAAGGTCCCTTCAGACTTGCTGCCAGACCAAATTTTAAGACTCTTACTTTTATAGTGCTCAGTTATGGTTTATGTACTTTCTTTATATATAGGTAGAGTTCTTTAAATAGTTTTTAAAACATCCTGCTGACAAAAATAAAAGATGCTGTCAAGTTTGCAGTATCTTTAAATCACTTTCACTACATTTTCTCTTGGAAATGAGACATTTTTGTAAAAAAGGGTATCCAATTTTTGAACCATGATACTAAGGTTCCTTTTCACCAAATTTTATTAAAATTTAAATATAATTCAGTAGTTTTTACGTAATACGAACACAGGCAGTCATATAGACAGACATACATAAAAATTATTGCTTTGTATTCCCTTTCGATACTATCTGCACTAGCAACAACATTTTCAAAAATATTTCAGGTACAGAAATGTTCCTGTTACAGTTTTATCATATGTATAGATATAGATAAAGCGATACATATATTAATTACATGTGTCTGTTTTCAGAAAAATGTCTCATTTCCAAGAGAAAAAGTAGTGAAAGCACGCATTTAAAGATACTAGGACACTACAATAATTTAGGATTTTTTATAAATTTTAGAATTGTATCCAGTGTTATCCATAATTGAAGCACTTAATAGTAAGAGTATTAAAAATTGGTTTGGATTACTTTCAAAGCTAAATGGAACAAAGTATTGTTAGGTCGCCCACGTGGCGGTCGCAGCTAGTAATTGTATAAATAAAGATGAAAGCCATAAGAGTAAAAACCGAATATGTAGTTTTATGAAATTGGTAACAACACCGTAAATATTTATAATAAAATTTAAAAGCAATACTTTATCTCTCATCAACTTTAAAAATTATGTCTAAAATGTAAATACTCCAAAAATAATTAAATTTTAAATAATACCGATATGCAGTTGTGAACTAATAAACAAGCTTTTTCTTACGTCTTCTTTAATTCGCCAAATTGCACTTATCTTTACCTAAATAAAATCAGTGAAGTTAAAGCCATTTTACGCCTTGAGTACTTTAGTAAATGTAAATGTTGTAAAAATAGCTTTACAGAAAGAAAATATTGGTCTGCACTTCTCATAGACGTTTCTCAAGCATGGAATAAGATATGACATGAAGGCTTAATATATAAGTTATAGCGAAACCTGCCGAAATATCCTATAATCTGTTAGAATTTTTTACTGAAAGAAATAGATTTTTAAAGATCACCCCATCCGGAAACCGGAGTTTTCCAAGGTAGTATAATTGTAAGTAATTAATAAGTATTCACGAAAGGTATTTGCTATAACTATTTTAACATTATTTACAAGACCATATATTCAAATTAGAAAAAAATGAAGAATAAATAAACAATGCTGCCTCTACTCTAAGAGGTAAACCTCGGCAGACATCTTAATCAAAGTCAACGCAAATGAAGTTGAAAGCAGTCCAAATCAACAGGCTTATTGACAGAAGTTTTACGCTTAGATTGCAAACTTCCGCCCTATATTTCTATCCTCAAACAAATATGGTGTTTTGGAATTCATTTATGGGCACTGCCTCAGCTTCAAACTTGGAAAAATGCAAACGCAAAATAAGATTCTGTGAATGGTTACTGTCGAACCCTGTGTTAAGAACTCGGAAAATTGTCAGAGATCTCAATGTGCCATTAGTTGCTGCTGAAATCGTGAAACATGCGCCAATATATTTAAGGTAGCTTCAAACCCATCGAAAGTCCTTGGCCCGTGGTTACATTCGACTGAATGCCTTTATTGACCAAACACCATAGAGACGAACCAGTGTTTCCAATGTTTTCTTTGGTATGTTCATTTAGTACCTCTCAATAACTATTACGTACAAAAGAACAGAAGCAAAATAGATAAACAGATAAAATAACTAATTAATAAATAAAATATTATATTTTGGTATCAAGCAAAACTTTTGAATGTACATAAATATGTTAGCGCGGTGCGGTGCCTTACAAAATTTTTTATTAAATTTTTGGATATATTTTATGTAATTATAAAAACTGTATTTTCCTGTTTCTTTGCTGGCTCGAAATGTAAAAAAACAGTTCATTGATATCAAAATGTATGAAGAAATATGTATGCCACTATTTTTGTGACGGTTCTACAGCTTTAGCATATGGAGATGAAGAGCTGTATGTTTGAGCATAACCGGGAGAGAACAATGGGTAGTTTACTTGACAACCCAATTTTGTGAACGATCACAGCCCTTTAACATATCAAAATGAAATTCAGTATGTGCCACAGTGGGATTTGTTCATACAATATTTGGCAAAAAATATAAGGAGTGCCCGTAGAATGTTGAAATTTTGCTCTGAGCCTTTGGTTAGCTCAATTAAGAAAAATAGAAAGTTTCATCAAAATTGGCCTCGCCCACTACCCACCGCCCGTAGAACACAAAACTTATTTTTGGCCAAAAGTTTTTGAAATTTGGCACAGAGCCTTTTATTACCTCAATTAAGAATAAAGAAAAGTTTCATCAAAATTTTCCACGCCCACTACCCACCGCTCATAGAACTTAAAATTTATTTTTGACCCAAAGTTTTTGAAATTGGCATGGAGCCTTTTATTACCTCAATTAACAATAAAATAAAGCTTCATCAAAATTGCCCACCCCCACTACCCACCGCCTATAGAACCTAAAATTTTTTTTGGGCCAAAGATTTTGAAATTTGGCACAGAGCCTTCTATTACCTCAATTAAGAATAAAGAAGTAATGCGAAATCGATTAATAAGTTGCTCCACTACACCAGTCATATCGGCAACAAGTGGGGGGTTAGAAAAGAAACGCCTGGACGTATTTCCATCGTTAGTCGACCCGGTTCTTGTTGAACTGCATCGTATACCCATCTGTTCCTTTAAGGATTTCTGAATTTGAAGTTTTTTATCCAGTTTTAGACTTTTGTATTCGTCGTTGAGCGCCGGCCATCTTTCAAATGATTTGTTGTAGGCAATATGAAGTATGCACTCCATAAATTTTATGAGAGCATGTAAGGAGGAAACTCCCATTTTGGTGCATCACCATCAACAGCTTTGCTTAAAACTAATTTAAGATATTCATTCACTATATAACACAGAAAATAAACTCATGTTAATAATACCTTTTTCACTTCTCTATTTGCTTTTTTCACAAATTGTAATTTAATTTTTCAATTTTTTAAAATTAAAAATTTCATGTATTTGGTGACAAATTTTATGATTTTATAAAAGATTATTAATTATTTAAACTTTTTTTTTTAATTGATACCTTTCATTTTATTATAGCGGGAGCACCGAGCACGACCGAGTAACCTTTTTTTTTCTTCCAAGGAACTTTGTAATCACTGCAAATTTTATTCTATCATATCTTTTAAGCCATATGAGCGAACTTTATAAGTTTTTTTTTAAATAAGCAGAAAAGGATATATTTGAAAAAAATCACTATTTGAATCAGAGCAATAAAATTATCTTACGTACAAACACTATAGAAGTGCGTAAACAGTTTTAAATATTTTGGACCAAAATATACATGTTCCGTTACTTCGTTATTTCAAAGACAAATGAACGTTTTTGGGGCATACAATTTATGGATTCTTCATACTGAATCAATTTTCTACAAAACTTATGTGTCGAAAAAACTTCTTATTGTGTGTGCCATTGGTATATCGAGATGAAGAGCTTAATTGTTTTTAGGTATAATGGGGAGGAAGCAAGAGGTAGTTTATTTAACACCACAAATCGAAAATAATTATTTTTTTGATTCTAACATTTTTTTCTTGTTATTATAACGGATTTTGTAATACACATTCTGTCAAATTTTCAAGTGTTTTACAACGGTTTAAAATAGGGCCATATAGCTCAAATTACGTTACCTATTTTTAGGTTTATTTTTTATTACTTTTTGTTATTGGTAGCTATAGTGGCTCACTTAACGGTTCAAAATAGACGTACATAGCATGTATGGGGACACTCTTTAAATTTTGTACCAACCTATAAAAATAACGTAAACAACTGATTTCTGATAGACAATTCGCCATGATTATAACTTTATGCACACAAATGTAAAATGTAAATGTAAATAATTTCTTTGTGCTTCGAAACTGAAAAAAATAACACCTTACAGTGCTTTGTACAGAGTTAAAATCGCCATCCCCTAAAAAGTGTTAATTTTTTTTATATATTTATTTAAATTGCAGTCTATCATACATATGAGATAATAAGCAAATTTGATAACACATTAAACTGACATTTAAAGTTGAACATATAAAAGTACAACTATAGAAATAGAACAAATATGTTATTGTTAACAAAAATTAATTTATATTATTTGAACAAGAAACAATAAAAAAAATAATTTATAACAAAAACTAAACAAAAACAAAACTTAAGTGCTGACTTTTGATTGAAATAAAAGTAATACAATAAAAAAATACATAAAATAAAAATAATAATAATAATAACAAAAATAGTAATAATAAAGTAAAAAAAAAAATAAATAATATGTAATAATTTTCATTTTTCTATTTCCTAAATGGAAGATCTAAAATATGAAATCTTTTTAGTCTTTTTTTTTTCATCAGTGTCATCTAATAAAGAAATAACTAGGTTGCACGGGTCGCCGGCTCCGTGTAGAGGGAAAAACCGACGCACTTGGGTCCCTTTGGTCCCGTTGTGACGAAATAGCTAAGGGGTTTGCATGATTACTTCGTCTATTCAAATATCGTTCACTGTAGGAATTAATTTCTTCTTTCACTGTTTGAATATTAAGATCATTATGAATTGCTTCGTTAGTTATATACCATGGTGATTGTACTATGAGTCTGAGATTTTTGGATTGATATCTTTGAATTATCTTAATATTTGAATGATTTGCAGTTCCCTACAGTTGAATACCATAAGTCCACACAGGGTTTAAAATAACTTTATAAAGTTTTAACTTGTTTTCAATATTTAGTTGAGATTTTGGACCAATTAATCAGTAAAGTTTTCTATTCGTTAAATTGAGATGATAACGCTTAGTTTTTATGTGTTGTTTCCAAGTAAGCCGACGATCCATGTGCAATCCAAAATATTTCACACAATCAAAAAGTGTTAATAGGAAGTTTTATAACAAACTATTACTTTTCTCATATGTAGATTTAATTCAAATTCACAGTAATTTCACTACACTCGCGATCAGAAAATTATGATAATAAAGTATTTGGTATTTTACATATCAAATAAAGGCTCTTACAGAATTCGTATGGTCCCAAAAGACCGTTCTTGCATGTATTTAGTAAAACTATCGAAACAAGGGGTCTAACGAATGACTTTAAGTTTTACATTTCGGATAAAGAATTATCAGGCAGAGAAAACAATTGTGCTTTCCATTGTGGATATGTATGTCCGTATTATGATTTTTTTTGAAGTGCGACGTGCGAGACTAAACTAATTAAAATGTTTAAATATGTAGTTGCGCTGTAAATTTTGACTAAGTATATTTAAGAGCAGCTTGATATGATGCATGTGTAACTTGTACTACAACACAAATTTGTTACGAAGAAGACACTTGAAAGCTTATATTTTTTGTCAGTTCAATCAAATTATTCGTTTTTAATAAACAAAATACAATGGATAATCCAGAATGTTACAAAATCTTCATACAAATATGTTTAGGAACCTTTTGTTAGTTGTAGTTTACAAAAATTTGTTGAGAGATTTCTGCTAACATAAAAATTTTTTTAATTTGTTTTTTTTTTTTTTTTGATTGATATCAAATTCAAGCTTATGAAATCTCCTTAAAATGAGCCAAGACTTATGTCCCTATTACGGTTTACAACTCAACTCTACTTCAGTTGAGATTTCGCAATTTGGTATTATCACTTATAACCCAACCTGTCCAAAAATTTCAAGTTAAATTTTTTATTGTGTTACAACTTTATTGTGCTATCAGTAGAGTTTGGGAAACGGGAATTCCCGCACGGGAATTCCGGGGAAAAACTATAAACAATTTCCCAGGAAAGTTTTTGCTAATTTTCCGGGAAACAGTAAAATTAAAATCATGAGCACTTTAACGAAAAATTTAGTGGTTCCTATTTTTAAATAAGCATTTCTTTTGCTATCACACAAATATTTGATCGTTATTGTGCTGAATAAAAAACAAGCATTTTTGAAATTGTAATATTTTTAGAAACTTACAAATGTGTTATAGATCGTAAAAGAAAAATTGTAAAATTATTTGAAAAAAGTCCTCTAAAAACAGCCTGTCTCGAGAAATATAAGAAACTAGTATATGGTCGTATTTAATTCATGATGTAAAAGCAAGATAAGTATGGTGGAAACAATTCAATCGTTTCTTAAATCGAAGAACGCAATTAAAAAAGTCTGATAGATTTCAATTGCGCAGAGTTGCGGGTTCAAGAATATGTTCAGATTTTGGAAAATTTAGTGGCTGTTTTAAATTTCATTTAAATTGCAGTAGAGGCCTTGAGCCGCAGGGGCACAAATTTTTTAGTAGCAGATGTTATTATTCAGGCCCTCTACGAGCAGCTTTTGGGTATTAATTCCACTCTTTCAAAAACGATGGTTGAAAAGAAAAATAAATGAACGAAGGGTTGATAAAACGTTTGCGATATTTAAGTATTTAGAAAGTGGTGAAATTACTAATAAGCCAAAAAAATGTCATAAACTTTTGTGCAAGAGATTATTCAAGCAATCCACTCGAATCTGTAGAACCGTCAACTAGCATTTGTGTTGTTAACGAAATGGAACCAACTTTTGAAGAGAGACTTTCGCAACAGAAGCAAGGAAAAAAATGTCCAGAGATTTGTTAAACGTACTACAGTTCTAAAATCATATTTTGTAGAAAAATAATTATTGAAATACTTTTTCAGTATTTATAAATATTTGTTATATCTTGTTATTTTTGTCACCTGAATTGTTTTAAAGTTGTATAAACTGTTAATACTAATAAAACTATGAATTCCTATTCCTATCTTTATCACGCTTTTATCAGTTTATGTTACCATAACAGTACCATAACATAACATAAATTAGTAACATGAACTGATAAAAGCGTGAATACTCATATTTAAAAGCACATAGCTTTGAACGTAAAAATGATATTGAGGTGAATTTTTTTTGTTTGATAGGAAATTGCATCATTTATATTCATATATATAAAAAAATTAATTATTACAACAAAATTTTAAAATTTGTTGCTGATATCTAAAAATTTCGAAAAATTATGGTAAAAACGGGCAAATTTAAGGGAAGCAAAAATTTTAAATATACAATAAAATTTTTATAAATTAAGCATATCAAATAAAATTTTCTGTGTGTGTTGTTGATCAAGTAAAATGAAATGGCAAAAAATCTACCATATTAAGAAAAATTAAGTTCCACAATTCCCAAAATAAGAACCAAAAATCCAAAAATTGGGATTTTTAATCTTTTGCCCATAAAATCTACATACGGACTAGGGCTCATAAAATACTTTCAAAAACAATTTGGAGTATATATAGCTTTATTACAGAAGTCTTCTTTTTTCGATCCCAGCATTTTAGAATATATAGGCTAAAGTCAAAATTTCAATATAAAATAGGTCATATTGTGGGATCTCTATCTTCTACAAGGATGATTAATTTTATACGACTTTTTCTTTAATGTACACAGTTGTCATACCACATATACTGTTGTCATACCTTTCGGTATGACAAAAATATAAAATTTTTATATATTCCTTAAGAGAATTTTTTTATAAAAAAATCGGTCTTGGCCTTTTTTGAGTTAAAGTACACAAAAATGCAATAATTTTGGATTTTTAAATTGAAAATCGTCTAGTTTTTAACTCAGTAAAGATACAATCTTCAAATTTATCACAAATATTCAGAATTTGGCTCGCTAACTACGGTAAAAAATTTAAAAATATTTGGTAAAAATTGTACCCAATATTTTGAAAAAACTGGCCCAGGGTAACGAAAAATCAAAAATTTAGTTTCTTAAAATGCTTATAACTCAATAATTTCAAATTATTATTTGGAAATTTATATACCATTTTGTAGGTATTGACAAGACCTTTAAGTCCATGTATAAATTTAAGAAATCAGAATAAGTCTGAAGAAACGGCAAGCTGCGAGGTTCCCAACTTTGAGACCACGTAGGGCCACCCCTGGAGGGTGTATGGTACCCACCTTTTAAACTTAAGTTCAGATGCTTCTCTGTTATATTTGTATCAAATTTTGGATCAATCGGCCATGCGGCTTATGAATGACTAGGTTATTTACAAAATATTTTGATTCTGCCCCACTGTGCATCGCAGATTGAGCTAGTCCTATATTGAAATCGTTGCTACAGCATTTTTGGTAACTCCCATCATCAAAAGATCTAATACAGCAGACAATGTCAATATCCGTGGTATAGCTGCCACACGCACATATTTCTTTAAATTATCTTTTATATCATCCAGCAAATAGCAACACGTTTCTTTGCTCAGTTAAAAATAACTAATAAATATGTAGAAATTACTTTATTTTTGTATGTATTACATATTTTAAACTTTGCATTGGGTAGTTTAAGGAGATTGACACATCACTATTTTTTTACGTATAACATCTATATAAGCGTCTTCCGACTCGTCTTTTTCCAATTGTTTTCTTCCTAGGGCTTATAGAACTGGAATTAGAATATATCTAATCCTCAAGCGCATAGTAAAAAAGCGATATTTTTTGGTTTTGATAACTGTATAGCTAAAAAGAGAGATAATAATGTACTAGTGCACAGTGGATAAGGCAAAAGATTAATTTGGACATAATGCGGCATCTCATGAACCACGGGAGATATCTTAATGAAATTTCACAGAGGTATTTCTGAGTATAGCTGGTGACCGCATCTTAATATTTTTGCCGTTCTGTACTTTTCGTTAAAAAATTACAAGCCACAAAATTGGGAAAATGTAAAAAATACCGTTTTTTTAAGGATTTTTCCCAAAAAGGTGGTATTCTTTTATGCTTAGGTAATTTAAACTTACTTCGGTACTAGGAAATTTTTTGAACCATTTTAAAGACAACCTAAGTAAATACGAATAAAAGAAAACTTACATCAAAATTTATTACGGTTCTCCCTCCGGCCCTATCCAAACATAGTAAATTTTGAAACAAAACTTTTAAATTATTGTTAAATTTCTTCAATTTAAAAACGTAATCCTCAATTGTTGGCTACTTACTCCCAAAAGGATTTGACAGCCCCGTAATTAATAAAGACAGGGTAGCCAATTTTGTAAAAATTAAATTGTTTGGGAAATGTTTTCCCCGTTCCGAAATTTTATATGTTAAAATAAAAAAAAATCTTTTACCATTTGATTAAAAACTCTTTTATCTATATAATTGCGGCTGCATGCAAAATGACCCTATGAAAAATCGCCCAAAAGCATAAATGAACAATTGCCTAAGAAATCTTCACACAAAATTCGGTAATATTTCATATGAAAAGTAACCCAAAAATTTTGGGTGTTTTTCGTCGTTTCATTCATTCATTTTTGGGCGATTTTTGGGCGATTTTTCATAATGAAAAATTGCCAAAATGTTTTAATGAAAGATCGCCCATTTTTGAGCGATTTTATATGATGAAGAAATTTTTCAATAAGAATGTAAAAATAATGCTTTGTCTTAAAAACGATATATTTATAATAGAAAATGATCACTAATAATAAGTAGTTATAAAGATTACCTTAAACAGCAGAAGTGTTCACATTAAAAATTTATTACGATATAAACTGAAAAAATAAGCAATTTGATTTCTGTCTTTGCTTTTCCAAAAAATTCTTTTACAGAAAATATATTAACATCACATTTAAAGTTTTACCAGTGGCAGTCTTAAAAAAGCGCGTTTTTTTATATTTTATAAAAATTTTTTGCATGTGGCACCTAATTCTAAAATTTCAAAATAAACAACTTTTAATTTAAATAATTAATTCCAACTCATATTAGCAAACTATTTGTACCTTTCGTATTTTAATGAAAGCATACAATAATTTAATTGCATACATTGGCAATAAAATATTTAACTTCGTAGCCAAAAGCTTCCTAACAGACTGTGATCACAGATTATATACAACTTCTTCTCAAAGCTTGCTCGATGAATTAAATTAACAGTTTAATTAATTTAAATCAAAGGTTTAATTTAGCAACGGTTATAGCGACCGTGACTGCGGTTACGGTTTCTTTAGCAGCACCACCACGAGCAGTAGGTATCGCTGCATTCTTGGATTTTGATCAAAGATTACACATAGAAGTTGCAGGCTCAAAGCTTACTCGATGAATTAAACCAATATCAATGCCCTTACTAAAACTATAGACATTTTTATGTTTTTTTTTTATTTATAAGAACACTATAAATAAATTTGGGCGATAATTCATTTATTTTTGGGTGTTTTTTCACAATTCTTGGGCCAAATTTACATTTTTCTTTTTTGGGCAATCTTTCATTTTTTTAGGGTGATTATTCATTCCGCAATTTTTAATTTTTATTTTTGGGAAATTTTCCATAGGGCCATTTTGCATGCAGCCTATAATTGCAATTCAAAGTCTATATTTCATTTCTCAAAAAACCACCTTAACGAGATTTCTAAAGATTTTGGGGTAAATATTATTTAAAAAATAGAGCGCAAAAAAATTATAATATTTTAAACCTAGAAGTTAAGTCGACTACTGAATACAGTATGACAAAAACGAATGCAGCCAGTTCCTAAAAACCCAAGACGCAAGTTGGAATGGATAGATACGTCACCGTATTAAAACGCGTACGAAGCCGTAAATTTCGCAAGATGCACCGATACCTAGAGATAGGGAAAATGCTGGCCTAAGTTCTGAAAACCGTTTTGCAATCTTGAAAAGTGAAAGAAACGAACCCGCAACGTTACCAATTTTTTTTTGAGAGAGCAAAATTGAAATCAATTTATAAAATGTTTGATCTCAGTGATTGGTGAGAACTCTTTTTACGTTATTCCCATTAAATGTAGCAACATTTACGAAACCAGAATCTAGGTAATTAATGAACAGTGTTTTCGTAAATTAGTTACGGAACTTAAAGCCAAAAAAAAAAAAAAATTTCATACTTACCTACTGAAGAGTAGCAAAGGTTTTCAGATCGTTATAAAAAGTATAGATTCATGCCTTAATCCTGAGGAAATAAAAGAGGGTCTTAAAAAAACTGGATTCAAAGTAAAAAGAGACTAAAAGTAAAAAAAATGCCAAAATAAAAAAACTACCTTCAAGAAACAAACATTTGCATTAAAGAGTTTTATCAGAACTTAGTTATTTCTTCGAACCTCCTGGATTTCGAATATCAGGGAGTCAATATAGAGACTTCTACAAATCACTAGGTCCTTGTTACATAGCATCAGGTGACTACAACGCTAAACATACGTTTTGGGTTCAAGACTAATTACCCAAAAAGGCGAGTTTTATTTGACACTGTTTCGAAAATGCGTCTTAATGTGATCTCCAGCGGACAACCTACTTATTGGCCTACTGATCCGCAAAAGATACCTGATGTTATTGGTTTTGCCGCGACTAAGGGTATTTCAGAAATGAATAAAGTTGAAGCATCTCTAGAATTATCTTCAGATCACTCGCCCACTAATGTTTACATCTGGAACCAACAAGAGATCCTATCACTAATGAAAAGCACATGCATAAATTGGTTAAAATTCAGAAAATATCTTAACGCGCATTGCTCGGAAAATATACTTCTAAGATCAACATAAGACATAGATATGCGTCTTATTGAATTTGATAAAAACATCAAAGTAGCTGCCCAACAAGCTGCAGTAACCCGACAACAAAATAGATAAAACCAAATTAATTCTGTAGATGTCAGAGAGTGGCAATCACACAGATCTCCTCAACTTAAAAGCAGTCTAAAAGATATAATGAAACGGCTAAGAGATCTACTAGAATATCGTAGAACTGCATCACTTGTATGCAGGTTGGCTAAGAAACAATAATGAAAAAGCCAATTTATTTGTGAACCTTTTGAAAAATGTATATACAGCAAATATACCTAGTAATATAGTTGAATTGCCACCCGTAGATGTTGTAGCACCAAGCTCACTCAGGACTGACTTACTAGATGTTGAAAGGCAATTGCTAGCTTAAACCCTAAGAAGGCCTATGGATATTACAAAACAAGTAACAATATGCTAAAGAAACTTCCCCATGTAGCCGAAAAAATCATTCTCCTTATTTTTAATGTCATTCTACACCTCAAGTACCTCCCCACAGAATGAAGAGTTTCGCTGATTACCATGATACCTAAGCCAGGAAAAGATCACACAAATGAAGAATCATACTGACCAATAAGTTTGCTATCAAATATGTCAAAACTATTTGAGAAAATTTTAGTTAATAAGCTGAACCCAATCTTGAGCGAAAACTAATATATTCCGAATCATCAAGTCGGATTTAAAAGACAGCACAGCACTACTGAACAAACGCATAAATTAGTAAATGTATTAAAAAAACCTTTTGAAGAAAGAAAATATTGTTCCGCGCTTTTCATACACGTGTCTTAAGCATTCGACCAAATTTTGACACGAAGGCCTAGTTTACAAGTTGAAGCAAAACTAGCCCAAAAATTTTTATAAGGGTTTAAAAAGTTATTTAACTGGTCGTAAGTTTGTACTAAAAGGAGATTTCTTAAGTTCGCCTCAAGGCCATTAAAGCCGGAGTTCCTCAAGGTAGTATTTTGGGACCCATTTTATATTTACTATACACATCAGATATGCCAATTAGCAACCGAGTCCACACTTCAACATTTGCTGACGACACTGCCTTTCTAAGCATTCACGCAATCCCTCAATTGGCATCTCAATATTTACAAGACCATCTGTTTTCTTTAGAATCGTGGTTGTAAAATGAAGAATACAAATTAACGAACAAAAATGTACTCACATAATATTTACATTGCGAAAAGACTCATGCCCTCATGTTCGAATAAATATCCAAATTATACCACACCACCCGGAGGTTAAATACCTGGGTATACATCTTCATCGACGCTTAACCTGGAAAGTCACATAGAAACAAAATTAACACAAATGAAGTTAAAAGCAGTGCAAATAAATTGGCTCATTGGCAGTAACTCAACCCTAAGCCTAGATTGCAAAATTCTACTTTATAATTCAATCCTTAAACCAATATGGTGCTGTGGAATTCAGTTATGTGGTACTGTCTCAGCTTCTAACGTAGACAAATTTAAAGCCGCCAAAACAAAATTTTACGAATGATTACAGTCGCACCCTGGTATATTAAAAATTCGAACAATCACAAAGACCTAAACGTGCCATTAGTTAAATCAGAAATAGCGAAACATGCAGCAACATATTTAAAGCAGCTTGAAACGCATCCAAATCCGCTTGTTTATAACATCCTAAAAGATCGTGGTTACACTCGACTAAACAGGAGGGACATTGCTATTATAGTCCGCACATCAGAGGGATGACCCATAAATGATGACGTCAATCGTGCACTTTAATTCTTTTGTCTAGCATTGGCTGGACTTAATTAACTATATTTTTTTAAAATGTTCAAATGTGTAGTTGCGCTATAAATATTGATTAAGTATATTTAAGAGAAGCTGGATATGATGCGTGTGTAACTTGTACTACAACACAAATTTGTTACGAAGGAGACACTTGAAAGCTTATATTTATTGTCAGAAACGAATACGCCACAGTTCAATCAAATTATTTGTTTTTAATGCCGCTTTTAAGAAAGAATGAACAAAATACATTTGAATAATCCAGAATTTTACAATAGCTCTGTTCAATAACTGAAAATTAGTAGTAATTGTTACTGGAAAAGTGTTCATTAACTCGATAAACTAGCAACGAGAGAGTAAAAGAAGAGAATAAAAATCTGAGAGAAAAAAAATTACTTACCAGTTTTTGCTAGTAAAATTGTTACTAGCAATAATTAGTCAATCAGCTGTTCGGGGTTTGGTTTACAAAATATTATTTTGCAAAAAATGTATGAATAAATACATTTTTGCAATATTGAAGAAAGTATCTCTATTTAGCAGTTAAAATAATTCAAAAGTGAATAAAATTTTGTTGTCTTTAATTTAACAAGGGTATCAAACGATAAAATTTAGTTTTTCCATTTTAAATTTGGTTTTCATTTTAGGTCTTTTTGTTTTTAAATAACAAATAGAAAACAAATCGGGGATGATACTTTGCGCAATTGTACTATTTTTTGGTACAATTCTGATTTTAACGTTGGTATTGTACAGTTTTTAATATAATTTGAATAATACACATATTTATGTGTTTTGGTATATTATTAATGTAAATGTTATAGAAATTACTTTGAAATAAAAATGTTTTTAGCACAGACTTATCAAAAATATTGCCATTTAAAGCTAAAATGCATCATAAACCCTTTCAATAAACACCCAATATTTTTAAACAATAATTTTGTTTTAAATTAGTATTTTTGTTGTTTAATTTACTTCTATTATTATCTTGAGATTATTATCATCAGTTGAAACATTCTTAAAGTGAAATTTCTTGCTAAAAACGGTAGACTATTTTATGTGTGTCATTTAAGTACAATTACGTTTACAAAGGTACTATTTGATGGTGAAATCAGTACAAGTTTTAAGTCCTTCCTACCGCCACCTAATAAAGCGTTCATTTCCTTTGCTAGTTCCTGCTAGTTACTGAACAGACCTAATATTTACATACAAACATGTTTAGGAAAATAATTCTTAAAACTCTCAAAAATTTTAATAAATTTTTTTTTTTAATACAAGAAAAAAAAATTTGTTAAAACTATGTTTTTTCATTATTGATATCGTGAAATCCCCTTTAAAATAAGCTATTACTCAACTTCCTAGGGCTTATAGAACTAAAATTAGAATATATTTAATCCTGGAGCGCATATGCAAAAGAACTAGATAAAAACTGTAAGAGATAGGATTTTTTTAAATTATATTTGGATTCAGGGAGTCAACGAATATATATAAAAAAGTGTCAATAAAATCGGGAGTGGTAAATTTAGAAACAATTTTTTTGTTTGTTTTGAAATGGAATTACACTAGTACGTTATTATAAGAGAGTCATTAAAATGAAAATGGAAATGAAAATCGAACAAAGCGACACAATAAATAAGCGGATTTTGAGAAGTCAAGTCTACTATAAGATTTTGAAAGATCTATAACTAAATATATCGGAAATTATATAGATTAAAGAGTTGTTAATCAAATGGTGAAAGAAAATTTGATTTTTTTATTTAAACATATAAAATCCCGGAACGGCGAAAAATATCCAAGAAATTGGTTTTTTACAAAAGATGAATATAGCCAATGTCTAAAAATAATAATCCGATCATTAATAAGTACACCACTTCAAAAATAAGTTAAGGTCGGCCACAACTAAAAAGAAAATTGTAGGCCAAGAGATAACCTACACATGTAAGCACATTTTTTATAGATAAAAAATCTTAGCATTTGAGTTAAAACTGAACTTGTTATGACATTTCCAAAAAATTTTATACCCGAGGTACCCAAATTTGGGGTATTACCCAGAAGCACCCCTTTACCCTAGGGGGCTAGCCATTTGCAGCTCTACTCAGAAATACCTCTACTTTGCCTCTGTGAAATTTCATTGAGATATCTCCCGTGATTCATGAGATACTGAATTATGTCCAAAATAAAACGTTGTCAAACCACTGTGTAATGTATTGATAAATTATTTTAAATTATATTTGGATTCAGGGAATATTATGATTTAGCATGGAATTACCCACTAGTCTTCTAAAATTATTGGAGATATTTAACAATCATATGATATATTTGATATATGATATATTTGATATATGATATATTTATATATTGGTGTTTATTGATGTAACCCTCATAGTGGTAATCTGAAATTTGATATGACTTGTTTTTATAATCATTTACGGAACTTACAATTGTGATAAATCAACGTTACAAACTTTGGAAACATTAAAAAAAGGATTAAAAAAAGTGTCACCAAAAAGGGGATATGTTAATTTATTTATAAACTTTAATTCATAAAAATATTTACATATATACATATATGCATATGTACATATGTAGTATTTATAGTCAGAATTTCATGGTTCCTTATTTTTGTTTCATATATGTACGTATGTACACAACATTATTATTATTTCTTTAAAACTGTACATCTATATTTTTTAACAAGATCTACATTTGGAGTCCAATCTTCCAGATCAACATCCAATAATAGCTAAACTCTGAAACTAGCTCAAAATATGGTATGTTTTTATTAGACTTAATAAATACTGATCCAAATACGTTAATACATTAAGGTTTTTATCCTTAATGCCAGTTCTTGAAACTATTTCTCCACACAATTTTTGATAAAAAATTAATATTTTGCTTTTAATATCAATTGTTCCTTCAGCACATATTTTACTTTATGGCCAATATACATATATGTATGTTAGGGATATCCTTAACGTACAAGATATTAAGAAAATCTATGTTTTCTATTTTTGAGTTGTTAATATATTCTTTTTTTAGAAAATTTTTAAACAATTCTAATAAAATGTTTTTTGTGATCTGAGAAGAAAAAGAAAATAAAACAAAAAGTGCCATATAACAAAAAAGGGGCAAAAAAAGAATAAAATATATCAAGAAGTTCCAGATTTAGCTCTTTTTAAAAAAAGGGGCACTAAAAGGGGCAAGCATTCGAAAAAGTAGCAATTTGCTACTTTAGTAACTACAACGGTCACGCTGGTTACAAATGTTGTCTTTTGATTTATCCCAAATCAAAGATTAATTTCAAAATGTCATTTAGTTTTAAAGACACTTTACTAGATTAGTCTTATCCTTGGAATAGTGTTAATAAAGGCGAAGATAAAAGTGAACAACAATGTATAAATGAAAGAAGGTCACATCATTAATACAACGGAATAGATTTTGTTTTGTTAAGTATACTAACACATTAAAGAAAACCGCTCGAAAATGGCATTCAGTTTTAAAACACCTTCATCTCTCCAGAGCTTAAAACTTAATGTTCGTATTCTTTAAATGCAGGAAGAAATAATATTAAAGAAATGCCTTCTGGCTTACAAATTTGAAATTACTAACTATATAAATTTGTGATTATGTGTTTGAATGTATGCACGGGTGTCTATTCATTAGTAAAATGTTTTTGTGTGACAAGACATGTCTTAATCCTTATTACCCCTATTAAGTCGCAAAAGCTCGCGTGTGTTATGTTTTATTTTGCTTCTTAGCTCATTTTGACGGACTGTTTACACGGTTTCATAAGTTTAACTTGTAAGGTTGCTTTACTTGTTCGTTATTTCGTTAATTCGCACTCACATACATATACAGTGAAATCTCCCTTAGACGGCATCGACCGTCAAGCTAATTTTGTCTGATAACGGCTTTTAATATTATTTTTTATTATTATTTTTGTTATTCATGAACAGATACATAAATGTGTTTCCCTTTGGTTGTATCCGAAGAAAAACTAATTACCGATGAGAGATCTATTTTAGAAAAAAGTATGCCACAAAGCAAGGGACCAAGAAATATATCCGACTATGAGGGATATCCGGCTGCGCAAGGTGACCGTTAGTATATATTTCACTGTATGCATATAAAGAGCTATAGGCATTAAAGTATATTCAAACAACTCTTTAAACTTCATACGTTTAATTGT
This sequence comes from Phasia obesa, assembly GCA_949628195.1. Classification (NCBI taxonomy): domain Eukaryota; kingdom Metazoa; phylum Arthropoda; class Insecta; order Diptera; family Tachinidae; genus Phasia; species Phasia obesa. Next base: position 13,277 of record CATIVE010000297.1, on the reverse strand, counting down.
ATCTATGTATGTATGTACGCAATATTTTGTATAAAACATGACAAATAAAAGCAAATGTAAAACAAACCTTATGGTGGCGAAGAAAAAAAGACATACATACATATACCATTGTCCTAAATATGTGGCGGTAGTGACATTGATATCATTTCTTTAGCAGGATATGCGATACTTGACGCAGCGGAGATGGTGCCTCATTATTATCACTGATTATGTTGAGCACACTTCCATTCACATACTTTAAACTACACATGCCTTCACACTGCCATAGATTCATAAGTAAAGTTGTTTGTACACTTGTAAGTATATTGGCATTTCTGCAAGTAATATTGTACTCAGTGGTGTTTTTGAATGAGGTAATTCGAAAACTTTTTTACGCTGTATATGTATGGATGTGTTCAAATATCTATTTCCTTGTTTTTTTTTTTTTGGTAAAGTATCCTTTTGTCCCTAGGACAATGACTGTTTCATGCTGTTACATTATAAAAAAGGGGTTAAGACATTCATTACATATAAGTCGCATATGAAATTTAACGTTTATGAATGCCTCAGTACGCCTGTATGTTTTCGTGTTCAACAACTTGATTATAATCGTGTAGATGTTTGATGTTATTCCTGAGTTTAATAAGATTCTTGGTATCCGCGTGCTATTTAAAAACTGATGGCTTTTTTAGCCCGTTATAGTCGTAATCTTAGTCCAATAATTGTGTTATGCGTTATATGTGTGCCTTTGTGCTTCGGGTTAAATTCGTTACAAAAATCATAATTTTATTTTACAAAGTTTATTAAACCCAAACAAAATACACCTTAAGATCAGTAGTAAAGTAGATTTTTTATATTCCGCCTTGTCCTGCTTATGGTTTTTGAGACGAAAGCCAGTTGTTTTGTTTGGAAAATATTTTCTTATGCTTTAAACACATAGGCGACAGCGGCTACACGACCACAAATTCCGTTGGCTCAATTGTCGCAGTGTAGTCTTAATAATATTGAATACTGAATAACACTGAAATGTCGCATCCAAAATAGAAATCACCCTAATAGGACTACAGTGGTCGTGTAGCTTTGATGACTTCAAAATAATTGTTTTACTATAAATGTGTGTATTATGTACAATGTATTCTGATATTATCTATGTGTTTACTGCATTAAATTAAATTTTAAATCTATAAAATTGCGCTTGAGATTAAAGGATATTGATAAACACTCATATTTTTGGCAATGTAAAAAATCGTCAAGTTTTAAGAAAAAATCGTCAAATCGGAATTTTGAAATTTTTTAGACCAACATCATCTAAATTACGATAAATCGTCAAATCTGGCAGCCGTGAATACATAAAAAATATACCTAATTTTTTTATAAAAAGGTTTATAAAATAAATTTTTGTACAAAATTTGTTCAATAAACTTCTTTTCTTAACCATAAACATTTTTTTTAATATAAATAATAATTTCTTGTTAGTTGGACCAATGGAGCCTACTTAAATAGTTTAGCAATTAATAGCAAATTTTAGTAAATATTACACATACATATAATTTTAACATTTTTATTTAAGAAAAGATGTTAAAAATTAAAATAAGACGAAAAAATTGAACACGATTTGTTTAAAAAAATTACACATAAATTGTTCAACAACAAAAATTAGTTCTGAATAATTAAGGTCGAAAATAATCGGTAAATATTCGTCTATGCAGTTGCCCGAGTTGAAGTTCAAATTGATTTTCCGAGCATCAAAGGTAAATTGGTGAAACTATTACTAACTACTATACCGATCTGTGAGATATGGGGTTTGCAATATTTTTTTTTTCAAACTATTTATTTATTGCATATTCATATATAATTAAACTGACAATAAGTGTTCACTATGACACTAAAGCCCCTCGTGGCAGAGCATGTGGTGGTTCAGAAATACCAATAAAAGCTCGAATTAAATACTATTCACTAGATGATTTTTGTGAGGACTGCCTTTAAGAAACAAATATCTGCCTTAAAGAATTTCATCGAGGCTTATTTATTTCTTCGATTTATTTACCTCTTTTCGTAGGCTAATAGGTTATTGATTTTAAAACATATGTTTAGCGTTATATGTTTAGCGTTATAAATCAGAGATCTAGTGATTTATACACGTCTCGCACTGGTCTCTGTGGAAAATCTAGGTGAATAAATCGAAAAAATAACTAAGCATAATAATCACACAGTAAATAGGATATTTCGCAGAATTTTCGATCCACCACATGCTCTACCACGCTGGTCTCTAGTATCATATGATATATAGCCATTGATTTAAAAAAGCTATTGTTCAATGAGCTTCTGAATCAGCATGACATCCATTTTTTGTTACTTAGGAAGGTACTTGAGTTCATTTTGTTGACATATCGTCGCGTTTCTTCTTAAGCCACGTAAGCTCCAAGAAATAATTTTTCAGAAAACGAAAAAAGCTTAATAACTTCTTAAATAGGGGTTTCAAAACAATTTTTTTTTTTGAAAACATGGCTGTGCAACTTTTTTTGAAAAAAACTTGTTACCTACAATTAACTGTAACCAATCTGTCGATTACGTGGCTTTGGCCCAAACAGCAAATTGAAAATTTCTGTGTGTAAATTAACATTTATTCTTATATTTATCAAATGCTCCGATTGGCGTAAAACTTTCCAGATTTTATCTCAAATACAAAAAATTTTGTTGTTCTATTTTGCATGCAAATGTCATTTGTATGGCACTTACGATGTTTTAAAAATGGCTTTATTTATTTTTCATACAAACTTTTTTGGGATGAGAATTTAGTCTGGTGGCAAATGTTATTTTCTACCATAAAAACCATAAAAGTAAATTTTGAAAAAAATGACAATTGCGTGGTTTAAGAAGAAACGCGACGATATGCCATTTGCATTACATAGACTTACTTTTAAGCAGTTCTGGCTTTGTTAAGTACTTACTGCAATATCGAAGAACTCATAGTGTCCCAATGCTTGCTTCAAGACGACTAAGGTTAACGGATGGTTCGAATTAGTGTTTAGTTAGGAAACTACTCGTTTCCTGTACATAGCGCGATGGTAGATTCTGTGGCTACTTGGGTTAAGTTTATATTTTTAAGAAGATCTATTAGGCATAAAATAAACAGGATAACCTCTGCAGTTAACAGTGTGACATCCACCTCAAGTGCTACATTTATTTTTGTGTCGCTGCTTTATATATTGCAGAGATAATTTGGAGGTGCAGCAGATTTTAAAGTCTGGAGGAGGCGTGCGATTCCATTGCCTTTCGCGTTCTTTTTCAATTTGATATCTCCAGGTTCCAATTCAATCGCGAATTCTAACATTGGCTTCGCTTTTCACTTTAAATCCATTTTTTATGGCAGCTTTTTTTATTGATCCTCTGGATTAACGCATCAGTTATGGACATTTAATAACGACCTTAAGAGACCTATGTCACAATTGCGTCTAAAATTAATAATTTTTAGAATATAAAAAATATTTTGAAAATAAATCAGCCATTTATAAAGGCCAAGCCGATTGATCCAAAATTTGACATGAGTATAACAGAGGAGTATCTGAGCTTAAGTTTTGACGGTGGCCACCATCCACTTGCCAAGGTGGCGCTATGTAATCCTAAAGTTGGGTACCTCGCACCTGCAAACTCTTTTAGAGCTTGGTATTTCTTTGAAAAATTATCTTACAAATTAAAGAGCGTCCTTATAGTTGATATAATTTAAGTTATGTATCCCTACTAGCTGTGCCCGCCACGCCGTGGGCGTCCTAGCAATATTTTGCTTTGAAAGTATTCCACACCAATTGTAAGACTTGTACTTTTATAGTACTTTAGTTATGGTTTATGTATTTACTTTATATAAAGGTGCCCATCCCTGGATAAAATTAAAAAATTCTAAAAATTATTGTAAAGCTCTGCATATACTAATGACTTCATTGAAAATTATTCTATTATTGCAATTACTTATGGGCCTTAACATATATTTTTTTTAAAATAATTTTTATAATTTGCATCTCATCAACCAAATAAAGAAAACTAAAAAATAAGTTCGTATTATACTTCTTCATTCTCTGTTTCTCTTTTTTAAACTGTGTGAGATAAAATTGTAACACCAGGATATGGTGTTAATAATGACGAGCACTGTTTCGTTGAAATTATGGCTTTGTTTTGCAGTTCTTGTTTCCATTGCCTTTCGCGTAATTTGAGACAACCTTTGTGGGGTTTTTTCATGTCCGTATGCAATCTGTTGTATCTTACTGTGTAGCATGTATAATGCACATATATACATATATACATGTTAGTAGATGTGCGTACTTCTTTAGTAAAATTATTTATGTAATTTTCTTGTATTGTCACTTGCATTATCGCGTTTGACGCGCAATCCTAATTTGGCACGTATGAATTGCAATGTGTGTGTGTAAATAACTGCTTGCCAATAAAACAATGTGGCAAAAACAACAGGGGTGTCTTTCTATACCCTTCTTAATAAAATGAATGTAAAGTAGTTTTATTTGTATGGGGTTGCAAGAAAATTTGACGAAAAGCGTTCTTTTGACAGACGTTTAGTTTTATTGTTTAAAAAAATAATTTTTATTTTTGCATTGATTTAAAGCCGACCGATTAAAAACTTTAGTTTTATATTGTATTTTTTTTTTTAAATTATTTATGGTATCTTCAAAGTATTTGGACTAACAAATAGTAATCATATCTTAAATCCAAGGTAAAATTAAAATATATTCAATAAAATTGTGTGATACACGGATGCAGATATACTCGTATATAAGGGCTATTCTAGTAATGTTCAGCTAAGAGAAGCAAGATTCCTTCTTCTTAGTCGAATGTAACCACGATCATTAAGGATGTTGCAAGCTAGTGGATGCGCCTCTAGCTTTTTCAGATACGTTACTGCACGTTTCGCTACTTTATAAGTAATTAATGAAATGTTAAGATCTTTATGAATTATCGAGTTTTTTATATATGCGACTGTAATCATTCGTAGAATCTTGTTTTGGAGATTAAAATTTTTTCTAAGAAAAAGCTGAGGCAGTGCCCTCTAACTGAATACCATATATGTTTCAGAATTGATTTGTACAAGGTAAGCTTATACCCTGTTTAGATATGTTTTCTTAATTGAGATAATTTAATCTTAATTGAGCAATTTAAATTAGTGTTTACACATGCTTAATTAAGCTTACACAATTAGTATTTGACAGCTGAAAAAACATCGTTTTTATTAAAATCATAATAATTTTTTGTTTTGAAAAAATCGTTAAAAATTGGACTTTAAAAGCATTAAAAGACAAAACTGAAGAATTTGCTTTGTAATTTTTTATTTCAGTCAGATCTTTTTCACACTTGAAAATTAAATCGTTATGAACAAAATACAGGTGGTGGTTGTTGTAGTAATGCTACTATCAAATATTATTGTGCATGCAATTTTTCTCACTGAACATGCTTCTCAGTAGAAATACAACTGGGTTTCATTTCGTATTTTATTCAATTAGTGACGCAATTATGTCCTAATTGCTCAATTTAGTAACTGAGTTTTTGTATGGTAAATTGAGCTTAATTAAGCCCTTAATTGCGTAAATTCTCTAATTACGCAATTACGGCTTATGTCTGTATTAGGGTTGTATTTCTTCCAATCTGCATATTAATTTGGGCTGCTTTTAGCTTCGTCTGTGTCAATTTTCTGTCTCTTTTTCAGGTAAAGCGTCGATCAAGATGTATTTAACAGAGTGCTGGGGTATAATTTGGTTCGATTAGGAAGGCATTAGACTCTATGCAGCGTTAAAGTTATGTGAGTACATTTTTGTTCATTTATATTTACTCTCCACTTTGCAACCACATCACCGAATCACGTAAGTGCTCCTGTAGGTAACTGGATACTATTTGGGGGCTTACTTGAATGCATAGGCATAACCGAAGTGTAAAACAAGTCCCAAAACACTATCATTGGGCACTCCGGATTTAATTGGATTAGACGAGTTTAAAACGTTTCCCTCTTTAAGTATGAACTTCCGAGCAGTTAATTAACTTTTTGAAAGCTTATATAAGTAGTAGGATAAGTTGAGCTTTAACTTTGTCAAACGCTTGAGAAACGTCGATGTAAAGCGCGGAATAGTATCCTTTCCCCTCAAGGGTCTATTTTACTACATTAACTAGTCTGTTCGTTTGTTCAACAGTGCTGTTTTGTCTTCGGTATTCGAATGGATCCAATCTCGCTCAAAATTGGATCAAGCTTAGTAATTGGTCTATATCATCTATACAGATCTTTGTGTGATCTTTGCTTCTTTTAAATGCTGCTCGATGAAGTTCCATTAGCGTTCAGTTGCTTATTTTGTCAAAACCATAGGCTTTCTTAGGATTTAGACCAGCGATTGCCCCTTCACTATCTCGAAGATTAAGTCTTAGTGGTGATTCTGCTTCACCATCGATGGGTAGTAACTCAATTATATCAGTAGATTTGTTAGGGTTAATAAATACATTTTTTAGATGGGTAACGAATAATTTGCCTTTTTCGTTTTTATTTCTTGCCCAGCCACTGCTCAAAGGAGGCTTAAGTATAACAGGCCTTTTAAGGTTTTTTTTGTTGCACGCCATAATAAGTAATCCAATCTGAAAGAGTGCCAAGTATGTTTCTAGAGATGCAACTCTTCGGGATTCTAGTAGATTTTTTAGTCGTTTTGAAATTTCTTATAATTTGGTTTTTAATTGAGAAGATCTGTGTAGTTTTAACAATCGTTCGACATCTATAGAATAAGTTTTATTATAACGTACTGAGATACTTTCTATATTTCAACCAATTTATGGTTATAATTGTCTTTGAAAAGCGTAGAACAATATTCTCTTTTCTCGAAAGCCATTTTTATTACATTTACTAACCTATGCGTTTGGTTAATATTGCTGCGCTCTCTTCTAAAACTGAATTTTTGGTTCGAAATACATCGTTTTTGGCTCAAAATTAGGTTCAGCTTAGTGATTAATATTTTCTCGAATAGCTTTAACATATTTGATAACAGACTTATTGGCCTGACCTATTTTACGTTTGTTTGATCTTTACCTGGCTTAAGTATCATAGTAACAGTCGAAGAAAGTTTCATTATCATCTTGTTACTTATTTTGACAACACCATTAATTGGGGTTTAAACTAGCAATTGCCCTTTCAATATCTGGTAATTGAAATCTAAGGGGGATTATTGCTTCAATATCTGCGGTTGGTAAAACTCCACTAAAGTAGAAGGTATATTCGGTATAAGTTCGTTTTTTAATTTTTTTTTTTCATATTTTGTTTATTGTATCTTCAACATATTTGAATTAACAAGTGCTAGATAAAAAAATTTTATGTTTCACCGTTGCTGATATCATTTGCGGGTCATCCCTCTGACGTTCGGCCGATAGAAGCAATTTTCCTCCTTCTTAGACGAATGTACACATGTTAATTTAGTATGTAGCGGGCCAGCGGATTTGAATGTGTTTCAAGCTTCTTTAAATACGTAACTGCATATTTTGCTATTTCTGCTTTAACTGATGACACGTTTAGATCTTTTGGGATGTTCGAGTTTTTTATATACCAAGGAGCAGATGTTATCATACGAATATTCATATTGCTAGCTGAGGCAGTGCCCCACAATTGAATGCCATAACACCAAATTGGTTTTAGAATTGACTTGTACAATAAAAGCTACACAATGAATTTTCGATCGGTTTAATATATTTATATGTTTACGTGCAAATTCAGTTTTAACTTGTAAATTAGGCCATCATGCCATACCTTATCGAATGCTTGAGAAACATTGATAAAAACCGCAGTGCAGTATTTTCTTTCTTCAAAGGTCTTCCTAACTACGTTGCATATCCTATGAGTTTGTTCGATTGTACTATGTTTTTTTCTGAAACCGAATTGTTGGTTTGGAATACATCCTTTCGCGCTAAGAATTGGATTCAGCTTAGTTGTTAATATTATCTCAAACAACTTTGACATGTTTGATAAAAGGCTTATAGGTCTGTATGATTCTACTTTTGTGTGGTCTTTTCCTGGTTTAGGAATCATAGTAATCAAAGAAACCTTCCACTCTGTGGAAAAGTACTCAACACGTAAGATGGCGTTAAAAACAAAAAGAATAATTCTGCGACCTATACGAGGCAACTCAAATAACATCTTGTTACTTGTTTTATCAACGCCATGGGCTTTTTTTGGTGTTTAAATTCGCTATTGCCCTTTCAATATCGCTAAATTCAAATCTTAGGGGTACTTTGGCACTAGTCTCTACTAGTGGGAGGCTTACGTACGACTGGTCTTTTAAGGTATCTACATGCACGACATAATGAATAATCTCATTATGCAGTTGCGTCGAGGTCTTCCAAGTAATTTTTCAGATATTCTAATAGCTGTCTTAGCCGTTTCGTGCAATCTTTAAGTCTAGATTTGAGTTCAGGAGATCTGTGTGATTGCCACTCTCTTCGAATTATCCTTTTTTCAGCCAAGAGCCGCTTGATCAAAATTAATAAGACTTTGATCCACGTCTTCTGGTGTTCTTAGCGGTATATTTTCCGAACAATGAGTACTGAGATACTTTCTATATTTCAACCAATTAATGCTTGTGCTAGTTGTTAGTGACATAATATTTTGCTGGTTCCATATACATATAGACAATAGTGGCTGAATGATCTGAGGATAATACAAATGACTTAAAGCATTTCTCTCGGAATACCCTTAATCACGCCAAAATCAATAACATCCGGTATTTTTTTGCCGATCAGTAGGCCAATAGTTGGGTTGTCCACTCGATATCACATTCAGACGCATTTTTGAAAATGTATCAAACAAAACACGACCTTTTGGAGTTATTAGGTGTGATCTCCAAAATGTATGTTTAGCGTTGTAGTCGCCTGATGCTATGAAACAGGGGCCTAGTGATTTGAAGAAGTCGCTATACTGACTATCTGATACTTGAAATTTAGGAGGTGAATAAATTAAAGAGATAACAAAGTTTTGATGAAATTCTTCAAGGCAGATATTTGTTGCTTGAAGGTAATCCTTACAAAAATCACACAGTAAATAATGTTTGATTCTGGCCTTTATAAGTATGGCAGATCCACCGCATGCTCGTCCGCGAGGGTTCTTGTTATCCTATAATATATAGCCATTAATTTTAAAAAAGCTATTTGTTGTTAAGTGAGTCTCTGAAATCAGCATGACATCAATTTGTTGATTATTAAGAAAGTACTCGAGTTCATTTTTGTGTTGGCGTAAACCGTTTGCGTTCCAGAAACGTATTTTTAAATAGTTCATGGTTTGTTAAGTACCGCCTGCAACATCATAGATTGCATGCGAACCATTTCTTGCATCATGCTGCTCATAGAGCTCATAAAACTGTTTAACGAATGCACTAATGTCTCGATACTTGCTTCGAGACGATTGTAGTTACCACATGGTGTTTATTCTTTAGCTTCTGGATGCATATTTGGGGTAGAATTGGTTGTTGGTGTCGCTTTGTGTGCTAAAACATGATTGGATTTTAACATATCCGCGTATGAAACATGTTTGGTTGTGGGTTGAGCTAACTGAGGGTAATGAGCATTTCCTTGGTATTGCGGCTGCCTAGCAGGATTATTTAATTACTGAGTTAACTTCCTTACCATAGAAAAAACTGGACAGCCTCTATGGATCTATAAATTAAAGGGTGTCCCCATTATTGATGTAATTTGACCATTATGTCCTCATCTTTGGAACCGTTATAGACAAACACTTGAAAAATAGACAGAATATTCACTACTATGTCTGGTATAACAACAATTATAAATATTTAAAATTGGATATTAAAGGGTATCCCAATAGTTGATGTAATTTGATGTATATGGACACAAAGTTAAAATTTAAAAAGAATCTGTATGGCAAAGTCCTCTTTAAAAAGTCTATATTAAAATTTGAAATTAAAGGGTGTCCCAAGGTGACGTCATTTGATATATATGACCCTATCTTTTAAACAGTTATTGATAAACACTTAACAATTAGACAGAATGTCCATTACTATATCTGTTATAATAAGTTTAAATATTTAAAATTGTAAATTACAGGGTGTCGCAATAGTTTATGCAATTTGATGTATAAAACCAAACTTTTAAACAGTTACAGACAGACGGTTGAAATTTACAATGAACCTTTATTGCTACGACCGCTATAACTAGTATAAAATTTGAATTCAGAAATTACAGGGTGTCGCAATAGTTACCGTCTTAAAGAAACATGATTTTAAGTTTGTCTGTTTTGAAGTCGGTTTTTTTTGCAAGAATTATTTATATGACTCTTTAAGGTAAAACAACAATTCAATGATTCGTGTTTTTTAATTAAGCATAAAAAATTGTGAAATGATAAAAAATTTTAATAAGAGACAAAACCCTGATTTATTTTTTTAATTTAATAGATTTAATCAAGACCAACAATCGAATATTAAAATTATTTAGGTTAAATTTTTTTAAATACAAAACGCAACATAGGAAGCCAACGGTAATAAAACTCGTTTTTTACTGCTTTGTATTTTCGGAAGCTTTAATACTTAAATAAGCAATGCATTGCTTTCACCAGTTTTAATTGCTTCTAAATATCAATTTTTTTTGCTGGGTAGTAAATTAAGATTTTTCGTTCCATTGAACTGTACATTAAAGTTTTGAAATTATCTCATGTGATTTTTGTTATACATACGTATTTCAATTGTTTAATTTATTATTAAAATGTAAAAATTTATACAAATTTATTAATTTATTTATTATAACAGAAATCTGATTTCTTAAATACCCAGTTTGTTAGTTAAAAACAGTTGGTTGGTAAATTTAATTTTATGATGATTTTTTGATTTATAATAGGTTGTAGAAAAGTAAATTAAACTAAACAGTTTAAATAAGAATTAATAAATCAAATTCTTCAAACTCAAAATATTTTTTAAATCAAAACAACTTTAACTCTGTACGTGTCAAGGCCACAGGATCTAAACTTAAACACATTTAACGATAAAGAAGATTCTGCTATAAAAATACAATGTTAATGAAGCTCAATTACATAATAGTAATAAAATAAATATAAAAATATCAGTAAATTTAGCTCACACACTCACACATAAACCAGGTCAGATGACTTACACAAGTACATATACAAATTTAGTCGTAAAACTGACCACAGACAAAATGATCCAAATTGGTAATACTCAGCATAAAAGCTTAAACTAAAGGAGGAATTGAATTAGATAAACCCAAAACAATATAAAAATTCATAATAAAACAAAGAGAAAGAAATAAATAAAAATTTAATGTGTTTCTTTTATGAATGTGAATTTGGGCTTGCTAGACATATTGTTTCTGCAAAAGCAACCAAAAAACTTTAATTTTGTTTTCAATTCTTGCGTTCTTTTTTAAACAGAGTTCAGAAAAACACACACTGTGTAAAAATCTCATACATAAATGTAAACAAACACATCTCAAACCAGCCAACATATATTTTTATTTTCATATCATTTATGTGTGTCTCTAAAGCTGGATTCACCCATTTTGTCCGGACAAAATTTTTGTAAGAACAACTATTTCTTTTCTGAGAGTTTTCTACAGCACGATTCACCCACCCATTTCGAAAAATTTGTCCGGACAAGCTAAGCTACCATATGAGTACATAAGTAAACAAGTCATACTAATTTTACGACGTGGCAACAAAGCAGCAAGTGATTAAAAATAAAATCTTGGTATGAAATTGCATATTTTTTATTATATTAACATTTTTCCTATTACAACATATGTTATTAAATATAATTGCTTCTATTAATGGCTGTTAAAAACAAAAATTTTGTCCATACAAAATGGGTGAATCCAGTTTAAATTTTGTACCTTTCCGAACACAATCATGTATGATGTGTTTTATTTTAATATTTGGTTGTGTAGACAAACATTTGTAGGTCACGTATTGTGCGATCCGAACACATTTCAACCACACATGTTCCAGTGTACGGCAAAAAAGAGCATGTATGATAGACAGGCATAGCTGCCAGATTTGACGATTTATCATCATTTTGACGATTTTGGGTCCTAAAATTGACATGGTGACGTTGGGACGTTTTATACCCTAATTTTGACGATATTCAATAATTCAAGTTTGCAACATTTATTTTTACTATTAAACCTTGAACTCAACTAAAATAAATATCTTACATGCCAAATTGATAAATTTAATATTCTTAATGAAGTAAAAAGTTGGTTTTCTGAAGTTATAAAATAGTTTTTCCGTTTTGTTGAAGAAAGTGAAAGACAAGAGCTAGAAACTGAATCAAGTCAATTAAATTTTTGACTTAAGAAATATTTCTTCTGATATAACATAAACTTATTATAGTCCTATGTTTCCACTTTTGACTAAATTTATTATAAACTCTGTGTTTTACCATATTCTTCAGTAAATGTGGAAGAGAATTCAATAAGACTAAGGCAAGGAATTCGTTAAAAACTCGTCTTTGACAGCAATATTATAAGTTACATCTGAATTAATCTATATGTTTAATTGCAATAAATATTTTTTAAATATATTATATAAGTGTACATGTATGTATATCTTAGTCTAGTTTCTTTAACAATTATATTATATATGGGCATTGTGCCCATTTTCATAATAAATAAAACTTACTAGAAATGTATATTAGAACGAATTATTCATAGATAATTTGTTCTAAAATAAATTTCAAATATATTTTAGTTACAAGTAAGAGTACTTGTTCGACTTTGCTTTGAAAGCAAACCACACCAAAGAACCTTACTTTTTGCTTTTACTTTATATAAAGGGTCGAATGCCTACTAAAATTACGTATTTTCACTGCTTTTTCCCCACTTTCTCTTGGAAATAAGTTATTTTTGCGGTATCCTATATTTATATCAAGATACAAAGGACCTCATCACAAAATTTTTTTAAAATCCATCCAGTGCACATGTTTTTAAAGTGCATATTTTACTAAATTAAAAAAAAATTAATTGAAGCATTTGTTTTTTTTTTTAGTTTTCCATACAATGTATACAAACTACATACATATATTTAAAAGTATATGTTTTACTGCATTCTAATTACAAGTATTTTTATTGTGAATTCTAATTAAATGTTTGATCTCTGTATTCATAAGAATGCTACAAGATAATTGAGTACAGGTAAACTTTAGGCGATAATTTTAAGATTGATAGTTTTTGTGATTTTTTTGTTGGTTTTTAGCTTAAAAGAAACCCTTTATAATAATAAAAAATCTGGCTCTTAATTTCTAGAAAACTGGTGT